>ML777888.1:134865-145821 GCA_009831015.1 Picea engelmannii
GATAGGTTGTCTTGCGTTTGTTAACGATATACCTTAATGATCGGTAATCAAATGAAGTCTCATTTTGTTTGACATCAAATCCTCTATTCACATAATGTAGACTTGCACCTTCGGCGGATAGTGTAGAAGAGCTCCAGCTTACAATAACAACATTCCTATTTTGTTTTTGTCTTTCATTGGACCAGTACCTTTATGACTTCAATGATCATGGGAGATCAGATTGTACTCCATTGTATACATATATCTTCAGATTGATTTTGAGACTGGATTCCATTGTGCCTTGTTCGTGACTATGATAGCCTATGGCACTTTGTACTGCTTATTCATGGCCATGAGAAACTATTTGATATATTTCCACATGGATCTATAGTGTAATTCAGATTGGATGCCATGTGTACAAAGTCATTATGGATTGTAATATTCTCATGAGTAACTAGCACTTCCAATTGAGTCTCCATTACTCAACTTCTGTGAATTATAATGTATTTCGACCATCACAAATACTCTTATGACCTCACACATTAGGGGGCATATGTTACAACAAATTTTGTCTCACCCCATGCAACTTGCCTGGATGGCCTTTCTATTTCCCTATGCAGACTTCAAGTCCCCTTTTGTACCTTCCAGAGCAAAAAAAACACATTTTTTCACATATACCTTCCCTATCGGTTAGACAATAAGCTTATATACAGGTTTCTCCACTACAACCCGTGTACATCGGGTTTGGTGCTCAAAATTAAAAATTATGTTGGGTTTCCATGCCATGTCACGAAATCCATGATCCTTGATCTTCCATATAATGGAAACGCTCTGACTTGTCCCTTCAGTTCCATTTGAAGGCTATACATTGAGCCATATCCAAGTTGCGGCGGAGAGAATTCAACTTTGAGAGAAAAGACACTCTAGAGAAATTTCACTTCATATTGAGTCTGCATCCTTTTATCCTTGAAAGTTTGAACCCCTTGTTCATCCCCTAAGCTCTTCCTTCTTTGTGATGGAGAACCTCATTGTCTTTTTTATATGAGCTTGCCTTTGGTGGATGATTGAAGTGGTGGAGGCCCAGCTAAAGGGACTTAGTTTCTCGATTCCAATTTGTGCCGTTACAAAAGTTTGTCACCTATATACTTTCTGATTATTTTAATAGAAACAATGTTTTCTCGTCTAATTGATATCTTGTAAATATTTGAATTATTATTCCATGGACGTATTTTTCATGTGTGTTAATGGATTATGCTAATATATATGATAACATTATATATTATCACCATATGCTTGCGTATCTTGGTTGTTGAGGACAAGTTGCATGTATAAATATTTGAGTTGTGTGCTCAATGATGGTCTTCATCAAACGTCTGGATGAGGTCGGCTCTTGGCCTTGTCTTGTTAACATTTCATTTATATATAATATTTGGAATTAGAGTTGATTTCTGCATGTCATTTTGTTTGTTGTGGTTTACCCCATTCCATAGAGAGATTTTCCTCGTAACAAAGACACCCTCAGAAACTTGAATCACTGAAATTGTAGGCATGTAAAGACATGGGCATTCCTTTTAGTGAAGCCTGGCGTGCATTTCTACACAAATACAAAAATTACAGTTTAAAAGAAAAACATGTATTTTTCTCAATCAGGTATTCCATTTAAGTCTTTCTAGAGTCTTATCCATGTCGATATGTCTATTTATTTATTTAATTATTATTCAGTCATATAACCTTGTATTCTCTAATGATTTTTACAAGTCTTCACAATGGAAATGCAACTAACAACTATCCTAAGTGTGACGTGGTTGTACAAGCTATTGCCTCATTGAGCTCGTGGACGCAGGTAGTTAGTACTCATTTTGCTATTTTAGTTATTGTCTTTTCATAGTTGTCAAATATTTATGTATATTTCAACCCTTCACCAAATTATGGGCACAAGTCACCCTACTATGCATTATGTAGGGTTTACAACAAAGCCACATTCATGTAACTTGTAAATTTTAAATTACCAAAACCATACATGGGAGTGCATTTCCATTAGGTCACTTTCTACTATTTTGGTCTCTCCATTTATAAGGTAGACTTTGCCTCTTTACACAAAAACCACTTTTATGTTTGCAAATGAAAATCTAAATATGTAGACAAGTGTAAAATTATCTAATACATCCTCATAAACTTGAATCATTGAAATGGCATGTGTGTAAAGACCTAGGTGTGCATTTTAGTGAAGTCTGGTGTACATTTCTGCACAAATGTAGAAATTACAGTTTAAAAGAAAAACAAGTATTTTGCTTAATCAGGTATTCCATTTTACTCTTTCTAGAGTCTCGTACATGTTGTTATGTATGTTTGTTTATTTAATTATTATTCAGTCATATCACCTTGTATTCTCTAATGATTTATGTAGGTCTTCGCAATGGAAATGCAACTAACAACTAGCCTATGTGTGATGTGGTTGTACAAGCGCCTACCTCATCGAGCTCATGGACATAGGTAGTTAGTACTAATTTTCCCATTTTAGTTAGGGTCTTTGCACAATTGTCAAAGGTTCATGTATATTTCAACCCTTTACCAAATTATAGGCACAAATAACCCTAGTATGCATTATGTTGAATGGTGTTGTCATTGATGTCAAAGTCAGTCATTGGTGATCAACATGAAGAAGCCTATGGGTTTACTTGAAGGAGTATCCAAAGTGGTCCCCTTATGACGTATCTTTAAGAATGGACCTCATGGGAAGACGCTTTGAATAATCCCTAAAACCAAGTGAAGAATCCCCTAAATTCAAGTGAAGAAGCCTACATATGTCTAAGATAAATATGCAAGATGGAGATTGTTGAAAGTATTATTTTTGGTCAATTTGGATACCCTATATTTAAGGGAATGTTTACCCTACATAACTAACTAAAATGGAAGCATAAGTTACATGGTTTGAAATATTATTCTGAGACCTTTCCAATGGTATATGTAAGTCCCTCTAACTCTCGATGTTTTTTGTTCGACAGCCCAACCAGAAAATTGAGGACAGTTCAACCAAGTCGGTCCAAAAAATAAAAATAGGGACATAACTACTATAAATACATGATGGATTTTCACATTTTTAGTGTATCCAAGCATGTGATCTCTTATCACAAGTTTGGTAGCGAAGGAACTAGGAGGATAATGAGCCCTTATGAAGGATATTTTCTAATCTTATGGTGATGTTTTGATCATTGCTATGGGAAATTTGCTATAGTATGGAAGGTTGATTATATGCACATGGTTCTATGTGGTTGGAGTTTATGTGTGGACCCATGTGGACCTAGGATCTATATGTGGACCCAGTTTGATGATGATGATGTATCAATGATAGTGACAAAGACAGTGACAGTGACAGTCTATGTGGATCCAGTTTGATGATAATGATGTATTAATAATAGTGACAAAGATAGTGACAATGAAAGAGACAAAGACAATGACCGTGATAGTAACAGGTTGATTATTTTATATACATATTTGAGGGTGGAAGGAAGGGGAAAGTAAAGGGGGTTGGAGCCTCTTTCCAGTCAGAGTTGGAGAATCTAGGGAGTTGTAGCTTCCTTCAGGTTGGAGCCTATACATTAGGGGGTTGATGTCACCCTCCAGTTGGAGCTGAGAATCTTGGAAGTTGTAGCTTCCTATGAATGTTATTTTGTTATTATATAAGAAAAACATTATGTGTATTTCCACGTAAATCTATTGTTCACTATGTACGTCTTCTTTTTCTCTTTACTGTATATTGGGATGCATTTATTTGATTGAAAAGTTAAAATTTTAAAAGTGCTAAATTGTACTTGATATTGATTCATTCCCCCTCTCAGTATCAACAAATTCTTTAGGGTTTACAACAAATAAATAGTCATGTAACTTGTAACTTGTAAATGAACAACACCATACATGGATTTTTCTTCCTATGGAGTGCATTTCTCATCATGCCCCATTTTCTTGCATTTTTTCCTTTATGCATTTTTTTGCATTTACAAGGAAAATTTTATCCTTTATTCACATAAGAGGGTTTTTGGTTGTAAAATGCACAACTAAAGTATGAATAGATTTAAAATGATAAAATACAAACTCCACAATTTGAACCACTCAATTTGGAGGTCATATGATTATTAAGCGTGCATTTTACAGTAAGATAGTGTTACCTTGCATTTTACTAAAAATATGGAATCTTGATTCAAGGTAGAAGTCCTTAGTCATTTTAAAATGCACCTTGAATGATATAATATATATATATATATATATATATATATATATAACTTCAACCCAAAACTTGGATAACTAAATTTGGAGCTATATAGAATCATGGGTGTGCATTTCCATTAGGTTACTTTTTATTATTTTGTTTCTCTCAATTTACAATGTAGAATTTGCTCATCTTACATAACAACCACTTTTATGTTTGCAAATGAAAATATTAATATGTAGACAGGTGTAAAATTTTCTAAGACACCCTAATAAACTTGCACCACTCAAATTGTAGGGGTGTTAAGACCTGTACATGCATTTTAGTGAAGCCTAACATGCATTTATGCACAAGGGCATAAATTATAGTTTAAAAGAACAACATATATTTCTTAAGTGTGATTGTGCATTTTTAGTTGTGGAAGCTCTAACAAGATTGAATTAGGGTTTTATGAAACAATATAAAATCTAATCCTAATTGTACATATCATCATATATCGATAACATTCTCATCTACATCTGGCTCAACTTTCTTCCTATGCCCAATGTAATATAATTTTTTATTTTATTTTATTATATGTACGTCGGACCTCCAATGCATGTTCGTTCATTCCTGGTAGGACATATAACTCTCATGTGTCGCCACTTCGATGGATGTTACGAACCATGGTGTCGCACATCCGAGGAATCCCTTGCACCATATCATTGGATCATCGACGAACTGCACGATGTGGAGCGTCGCCATGCCGACATAGGTCGTCGACCCTAAAGTCACAATTATGATAGCGTTTGTGTCGACTTTCTGACGATACTTACGAGCGCCTATGTTGTAGCAACAACGACCATCGTCGATAAAAATATGGTGGATTACCTAGTGACAATTTCTTGGAAAATGCCACGTGGTAGACATAGGTGTCACAATACCGACATTTAAATGATATTCAAAAGTACGACGATTATTTGCAACAAACATCTATTTCGTAAAATCTCTCCGAGAGATGCCACATGGAAGTTTTGTACGTCAGATATTCAAAATATTTTGGAGCCATTGAAAGTGTGACAAAAGGGGTTCAACTAATAGATGGAGATTGGGTTTGTCATTATCTAGATGAGAGTTCGTCGGATGGGAATCATAATGGCATTGAAAAATGATCCAAATGTACTAGTGTGGTTAGGAAAAAGATTAAAAATGCGGGGTTCTTAGAATACATCAACCAGTTTATGTCAAAATATTTGAGATCATCCATGATGAGGTAACTCCCAGAGTCTTTTCAGAGTGTAGAAAACTTTTACAGCTAAGTCCAGACAAAATAGATGGATACTGGTACATTTTTGAAAACTACACAGAAATCAGAGTGAAGTGCAACCTTTTCTTTTACCTACTTTCTTGACCCCCATAATTTTTGCATTAAGATTCATTAGATAGATATTAGATTGTAATCATATTCATTTTGTATCAAGAATGTACAAACAAGATTTAAAATAAAGAAGGAAATGGGTCCTTTTATTGTCAATGCTAGAGAAACTTTGCAGGTGGCAGAAAATTTTCTCCAGGACATGAGATTCCAACAGGGTGAGATATGGATCTATGATCCTCATGCTATTATCTCATCAAAGAGGATTGAAAATGGAATAGTTCCTTATCAGCATCAACAAAAGTCTGAATTGGAGTTGTTGGCTAACCAAGACAGATGGGAGAATGTACAAACAATTCCGCAGGTCCAAGGAAAAATTCTAGATCAACTATCAAAGTCACCAATAATGGAAACTCCTCAACAATTTGATAAGACATATAAAAGGAAGAGTTCAGAATCAGTGCCATAAATGTCAGAGATAGAAGAAGAAAGTTCAACAAAAAGGAAGAAAACAGAAGAAAAAGAAGAAGATGAAGATCAAAGATCACAAGAGGAATCAGAACCAGTGATAAGAGAACCCGTTGTAGTTGTAGAAGTTTCATCATCAAAAAATCCTCAGAGTTCATAGAACCATGGTGGGAAAGAATCATTGGATACAGATCAATCAAAACAAATTTATCATGTTCATCAATTTATAATAGTTAGGAAGCATGGTGTAAAGATCAAGGAAAATATTATGCCTAAAATATTTGAACAAGGAGCATCTCAGACAAGGTTGTTGTCTACATTAGATTATGAAAAGGGTAAATTGAATATAGTAGTTTTGGAATCAAAGGATCAAAAGAAGGTTACCGACATCTCCATGGATCTTAATGTAGTTCATCTAGTTGAAAAAATGGACTTACATAGACAGACTGGAGAAATGTTAAACATATATGTAATGATAGCTACCCTTGGGATAAAGAAGCTACAAGTCATAAATGAAAAGATCAGGAATCAACTAAAACAAGAGAAGTTATCCAATAGAACTAAACAACTGAGAGTGGAGGAGTCAGAACAATGGGTAATGGATCTAGGAGCAAATCCACAAGATGCAACATTAATGCAATATTTGATGAAAACAAAGGACACAAAAATTCAGGTACTGAAGAAAATGATCAACATCCTGGAGATTGATCATGTTCAAACTCCCGAGTTACAGTCAATGCAAAAAGAAAATGATCAACTCCCGAGACAAATGGTGAAAAATGGTAGATCAAATGGAAATGTATGAGAAACAAATTGAAATCCTAAAGAAATGACCATCTTCTTCACAAATTTTAGAGTCAACAGACCCAATAGAAAGGTTAGCAAAAACATTGTCAAATCTAAATCTAAATGGAGCTGAAATTGAAAATCTAAAGAAATGAAGAGATCAAGGTTTTCAAAGAACAACTAAAGGATACATATAAACTTATTGAAGAATATAAGAAGTTGAAGGAAAATATACTAATAGATATAGAACAATTGCATAATAAGTTATCTGGTAAACCCTATTTAACAGGAGCCATACATCTTATTTGGGATGAATTCATCACTAAGGTTAGCAAAGTCTGAGATTACTCCAAGAATTGGGAACCGGGCCTCAAGTTGCTACAAGAATTATCAAGTTCCTAATTCTAATTCAAAAGAAGCATTGATGAGTAAATGTGTAAAGGATAGAACTATAATGGTGATGGAAACAAAAAATATTTTTACAAAAATAAATATGATACAACAAGCACAAAATAAGTGTATAGTGGTTAAAAGAAACATTGAATCATTCACCAACAAGTTTGAAAATTTGGTGAAAATGGGATTTCCTTTAGCATGGAATGATAAATGAAAGCTTCTATCATTTGAAAATTACAGAAGAAATTTGTTCACAATTAAAGAGAATGAAGATAAATTTCAAGGGATGGTTGATACTTTGAGAGGATAGACTATTGTGGACATCCTCATAGATGATTTTTATTTACTGTGGCAAATTAAAAATCTATTCTCAATTTCTCGTACATACGAGAAGTACACTAAATTAGATATATCATACAAACAAATGAAGGCCTTCAACTATACATCGAGTAAAAATTGGAAGCTTCTCATCCAACTGCTAATTGAATGAGTCATCAAAACGGTTGAAGAAAATCAAGGATTTGAACAATTGTCTTCTAGATCTTTCTATTTTTAGGTATGAAAGATCTCTTTGTAAATGAAAAGTTATAAAATAGGATCTAATAACCACATGTGGTTAGGATCCAATTTATATAAAGTCTAAGAAATACTTGATGTAGAGAGAGCTTTTTTTTCCTTGGGAAAATTTTACATCTTTTAATAAAATTTTGCAGGTCATAGGTGATTCAAAAAATCTATCGTTTCAGTTCATGTGTTTCATGTTCTTCATGTGATTTTCATGTCCATAATTTAATTTTGAATGTGTCTAATACTATAAGTGTAATAAATTAGTATGACCACTACTATTACAACTACAAAGGAATCATTAAGGCCACATATTTTCTCAAAGATACTGTAAGTATTGACTGAACATGTGCCTAATTCATTATGCCTTGTGAATATAAATGAATTGTTTCTTTTTGTTCATTTTATATTCTTAGTTCAGATATATATTCTGTCATAATTTCTTCTATTTGAATAGTAAAATAATATTTATCAAGAAAGATACAATGGTTTACTTCAAATTTGGTTTCCTCAAATTCTTTTTTCACTTATTCAAGATTTAAATTGTCTGAAACATTGAATTTATGCCCTCGAGTTCTGATATTTAAGCATTAAATATTAGTAATCAAAGTCTAAGGTAAAATTAACAAAACAATTTGTTTTAAGGTAGATAAAAAAAATCAAAATTAATTAAAGTAAAATGGATGCCTTGGCATAGTATCTTAGCCAGAGACATTTCAATGGTTACAACAATACCTCCAGATCTGACTGAAATGGTTGTGTCTTGAGAAAACATAAACCTTTTTGAATGAAACGAAAGGAGTTCCTAACTGAAATGAGTGTTTCAGACACAATGAAATAGCCCTCTCATCCCAGAAATGTACATACATGGAAGAAACTAGATATGTGGCAAACACGACTTCACGATTTTGATTTACAACAAGAGCGGGTCTTCAAATGCGTTTTGATACCATGTTCGACAACACATGTATTCCAACCGAAGAAAAACACCTTCAGTAACCACTCACACAACCAGATAAAATATCAACACACCGGTGCTTTGACATGGTAAGACCCCTACATGGAAACATCCACAACCCCAACTAACGAAACATCCACAGCCCTAGCTAACATGACCACTTGGAGTAATCTATTAATGCAAAAGAAAAATATTACAAAGAGATTTACAAGAGAGTTTCTCACAATCGATCATCAACAAATGACCCTCCATGCTATTTAAATAGAGATCATGGACCAATTGGTTGTTAAACCACATATCAATGTAGTCGTTAAGATCGAGGAGAATATGAACTGTCAGATCACTCTATGTTGGGAACATATCGTGACCGTTGGATTACCTAACTACAAATGCATAGTAATGCATAATAAAGAAATACACTAAGAAACACACTTTTACCTAACGATACATTAGACCAGGTTGATCTTAACTAACTCCTAAGTGTCTAAATATCCTAACAATGATAACATTAGCTTCTAAAAAAACAACAAAGATCAACCTCCTCCAACAACATTTGCAGTTTGTACTTTCAAGGTGAGTTGGAAGCACCCTCTAACCATTCACACTCTCTAAGATTGAGACTAGTCATCCTTCTAACTTTTGAAAAAACCCTAAACAAACATATCAACCAAAAATAAAACAAATCAACAACTTATTATAGGTACAAACAATACTCCAATTACTAAGGAATTATAAACACTTCACCCACAGACCTTTCATAGGTCCAAGTGCCTATTTCGGGTGTGAATCGGTTTCAATCACTGAAGCTAGGGCATCCCACCCACTGAAATCCTCCGACAACTCCCTCTCCCATTCAAAAACCCACTCCATACACCCGGAAATATTTTAGATGCACATATTTGATACCATGCTAATTTTTACTTCATGTTACACAAATATGCATTTACTATGAACATAACCCTAGATCTATGAATCTGTGAATTTAGGCCACCTCTCAAAACTACAAATTGCGTGGACTCAAAATTTGGACCATGTGTTCACAAGTGTAAACACTACATGCTTTTGGAAATTCAAGACAAATTGTATTTACATAAATCTACATAAAACGAAAAATAGAAAATACGATATCAAATAGATTCACTTGACTTTTGCACGCATCGATCTCTATTACTCAAAATATGTATTATAAAGCAATAAATGAAAACAAAATTGTCCTCACAATCCTACCTTTCCTTTTTTTTATAGAAGAAGACAAAGGCTAGGGTTTACAAAAAAAAAAATCATCCCCATGGTGCACCTAAATTTGAGATGAAACCTTAACTCATCCCCGCCTAAGATAATGCTCCCAAGCTTCCTAAAAGGGTGTGCCTATGATAAATTTGGAATTGCCTCTAGGCCATGTGTTTTTCTTAAAAAAACAAWTTTTTCCTAAACTAAGTGTAAAAAACCACTTTCCGGAAATAGAAAAGCATGTACTTTTTGTAAACTAAAAACACCTCTAAAAATAATTTGCTAGATACAAATTGAGAAAACTAAAAATAGGACATGCATGCTCAATCATGCATGCACCTTATTCACAAGGTTACCTACTAAATGTCGTTGCGCTTCATGCACATTGATGCACATAATACAAGGTAGTTATAGATTTCTTGAAGCACATCAAGGTGAAGAAGAACAACTTCTAAGCAACATGTAAAGCTAACAATAATTGCATAAAGCTAAGTGTACCAACGATGTAAAAGATAAGGCATATAAATGTCTTGCACTACATTATATGAGATTACAACTCAAAGTGACTCTTCATATTCCACTTAACTAAGGCCTCGTTAAAAAGTGACCTAAGCTAATCTAAATCATGATTATTGGCTTTGTATCACGTAGTAACATCTATTTTATTAACTTAGGTGACTAAAGTATGTCCCAATGATCTATTAGAAAAACAGGATCGCAGAGCAATAAAATAAAACAAATGTGGAAATAGAACACATAAGATACGCAATACAATAGAGACACAGATATATGTGGCTCACTCAGTGTGGGCTACGTCCACCAGAGAAATTGTGAGGTCCTTCCTTTTATTATCCAACAAAATGAAGGGATACAACCTACAACACGTCCGTTGTAACTTCTTCTTCTTTCTCTCACAGTCTCCTCCCTCATAATACAATATTCACTATCACACAACCGCAATACAATTCCCTCATAAAAGAGGGTTTCCCTTTAGGGAAAAAATCCCTAACATAA
>ML777888.1:145918-176398 GCA_009831015.1 Picea engelmannii
GGGGGGCTCCATTAATTGTCGCCGCCCCCCCTGATGACAATAGTGGAGGGGCAAGCCCCCCCACACCCTCCCTGTCAAGAAATGTGATCCAAGCATGACTAAAACAAACCCATGAATCATGAAGATAATCAGGCTCCACAACCTAATTGATCATGATCATTACACATATACTTTATTAACATCTAGATATTGTATTGGGAACAACCTTAAGGATATTGTATTGGGAACAAGCTTAAGGAATTGAGGCATAGACTATATATATATCTAGTTGAGGCATTATAGCATGTTATGGAATAATGTCCATTTTTATTCCAACCTAATAATCATGCTAGGATGGCATGCCTTTTAGAGAGATGAGAAATGTAAGACTCCAATAGTTTGACCCCTTGGAAGATTTTAACATATGGGGAAATGACAAGGATCGATTTTAGTATCATAAAAACATTATATGGAGTATTTACATCCTTTTTTTTTATTGCATAAGAGGGAATGGGCTACACCCAAAAAGTTTATATAGAGTTGCTAAATCTTTCTTTCTAATGATATAATCTTACCCTAATAAGGTAATAGGGTTTTGACAAGATGGATTGAAGCATGTATATGTAAAAGGATGAATAGTTACAAATCAATGCATTAATAAAACCCAATGACTAATATGGATTTTGCACATAACATTAAAACAACCATAAACGATTAAGGGGGATAGTGTAGTAGGTCCCATGCATGCTTGTAGGATAAGGTATATGATGGAGCATATATATCATCATGGATACATACTTAGACCATTCCTAAGTTGTTATGTTGTCCTTACTTTATGCCGTATTGAGTATCACTCAATGATCCTTTTCTTGTAAGTTTTTACCTCATCTACAAACTAGCTCCCACTAAAAGACATCCATATGAAACATACTTATGGAAATAGAGAGATGGTATGGAACTACAATGCATAAATACATTAGTGTATCTTTTATTGAAGAAGCCATTAAGCATAAGAAGCCCAAATGAATGCTCTCTAATTAAACAAAATTGGAAAGGTGGTTGCTAAGCAATGTACTCAAAAAGAGAGCTAGTGATCAAACCTATGAAATCCTTAGGAAGGGATGATTCAAGTCTAGATTGGTGATTTCCTAGTTAAAAGAGTAAATAGTCTTTTTGAAGCCTTGGTTAGGAGAAGATCCCATTTATAAGGGAATCTAGGTTAATAGAAGTTGGTAGGTAGTCTTGGCTTGGAGTAGACCAAAGTTTAAGTAGTATTGATAGGAAGAGAAGAGCTTCTCTCCTTGAATAGAGACAACTTGGGTGGGTTGACAACTTAGGGGAGGAGGGGGGAAGGTTTGTCCCTTTCTGAAAGAGTGACTGTCCATTAGTTGGAACAATGCCTTGACAATTAGTCTCACTTATTCTCAAAGGACAACTGATCATTCTCATTGTACAATTGTTCTCGCATAGATCCATCTTAACCCCATATCTAATAAGTGTCGAGATGGATAAAAAAATTGAGGTGCAAAGTTCAATGCTTTTTATCCCTCTAGATGTAACAAATCCAAGGTTAAGATGAATCTATGCTAGTTTATTCATAGTTGTTATTATTTAATAATGTATGTTCTTTCTTTTTGTATTTTTTGACATTATGGTAATATTTAGAAAAATACGATGTCAACTCTTTTTTTTTCATTTCTTTAACATTGCACACACATGCATGGATGAAGTATTGAAGAACTCACCCACCTAAGTTGTAGAGCACCTTGCTTCTCTCAATGCAACTATGTTGATTAGTAAATGGTTATGTTTGAGATGTGTTCTATCATTATTTTTGTTTACTTGTCTAACTTGCTTAGTTGGAGATATATATGCATGATCAAGGTGGTATTCACATTAATATGGAACAAAATCCTCAACAAGGGATATGCCACTATTGATATTAAGTAGGAATTGAATTTACAGTTATAACATACTTCCATTCTCAAGATTGGGAAGTGGGTTGCTACAATAATTATCCACGAGATATTGGGAAGTGTTAGAGAAAACAAGAAGCAACAATGAAGGGAACCTTAAGCAGAGGGATGAACTTAGATCCAAACATGTCATGTATTTGAATCTGTGGCAACCAAAGGAATAAAGAAATAGAAGAAATATAAGAAATATTATCCCACTTCTCTAGTGTCCATTCTCCAAATTATCTATTTATCTTGTAGTGGGAGACCAAGAAAACTTTGAAAAATAAAATTAAAGAATCCTCAAGTTTTACTGGAAGACTTTTCTGCTTTCTTATAAAGGTTACTGAAAATAAAAGTGGCATAGGATTTCGTTCATATTAATATGACTACTTACCAAGTCTGACAGAAGCTATTTGTCAAAAGCATCAAATGATGCCAAACAAATGATTTAAGAAAAAATAAGGGAAGAAGAAAACTATTCTTGTAATATTTATAAGGTCTGTCAAACTACAGAGTGATGATGGATATAGCCCTTTAGACTTCTTAGTGCAGTCTTCATGGAATAGAGACTGAAAACATGCAAGTAGAAAAACCCATCAAGGAACTAAGGATTTTATTTGCAATTTCGCACAAGTTGCTCAACATCTGGTATGCATAGTTAATTACTCCACTATATGTTGAAACAGGCTATCAGTACATAGATGCTTCATGAATGGTGCACGGAGTATTATATCATTTAATGCTTCACCAAATCTAGACCAATACACAGAATCCTAAACTAGGTTTGCCTTTGTTGCAAAAATAATCAATGAACAGAGAATATTAGATTACATTTAACTAAAGGTTGTAATGTCTCAAGTGATTACAACCTAAATCTCCAAAATCCTGCACAATCAAGAATAAAAAAAAATTAACTGCTACCTGGCCACCATCAGACTCAGAAGATGCACATGGATGATATTTTGTGAACTTATTTTCTGTTTGTTCCAAGCAATATCACCAATAATCCCCACAAGAACACTGCCCATCCTTATAATGATGAAAACGATTTGAATCTCTCACAATAATTTCGCGCCCAACAATCTTAGAGATGTATTTGGTTGCAGTATGACAATCACCACAGACACGGAGATTTTTGAAGATTCGGAGAGGTGTATCAGGAAGTATATTAATAAGCCCAAAACTAATAGCTAGCTTCTCGCTGTGGCCACATAGAACTTGTTCCTTCTCCTCCTCTACCAGATCATGAAGCACAAAGTTTGTATTAGGCACATACCCTGCCTGCTTCATTTGTTCCGCCAAGCTCTCCAGCACTCCATAAATTTTCTCTATTTGTGGATGTGATCTATTACCTACAAAAAATGTATGCATTCTGTTCTTGAACTCAATCCAACTGCATCCTGGCATCTTTTTCATCCCCTTGTCTTTCATCATTTTTCTCACCTTTGCCACATCATCCCATCTGCAATGTACAGCATAAATGTTTGAAAGCAACACATAATTTCCAGCATTGTCAGGCTCCAACTCAAATAGGCGTTCTGCCATACGTTCTCCAAACTCCACATTGCCTTGGATTCTACAAGCAGCAAGCATGGCCCCACATACACTAGCTGTAGGTTGAAATGGCATCTTGTTAATAATGTCACATGCTTCATCAAGGCGTCCAGCACGTCCAAGAAGGTCAACCAGACATGCATAATGTTCCACATGAGGCATAATGTTATATACTCGACTCATACAATCAAAGAATTTTAATCCTTCACACACCAAACCTGCATGGGTGCATGCAGACAAAACACTGGTGAAGGTGATATGGTCTGGCATCACACCTGTCTGTTGCATTTGGTTAAACACTTCAAGGGATTCTCTCCCATGTCCATGTGATGCATGAGCTGCAATCATTGCATTCCAAGAGGCTATATTTCTTACTGGCATTCTATCAAATGCACAGCAGGCATCGTTTATATTTCCACATTTTGCATACATGTCTACTAGAGCACTTCCTGCAAATACATTTGAGCCAAAACCACTTCTGATTATGTAATTGTGGATCTCCTTGCCCTGTTGTAAAGCTGTTATGTGAGCACATGCAGGGAGAAGGCTTGCCATTGTGACTGAGTTAGGTTTCACCCCTGCCCTTTGCATTTCACAAAAGAGTTTCAAGGCCTCATTGCCATAACCATTCTGAGCATGACCCGCAATCATCACATTCCATGAAACCACATTTCTTTGGGACATTCTCTCGAACACATAGCGTGCCTCGTCTATATTGCCACACTTTGCATACATATCTACAAGGGCACTCTCCACAAACACGTTTGGTTCATATCCGCTCCTTATAATGTACTGATGGATTTCCTTACCATGTTGCAGATGTGTCCAGTTAGCACATGCAGGTAATACACTCGCAATGGTGACTAAATTGGGTTTCACACTTGACCGTAGCATTTGATCAAGGAGTTTCAGGGCCATGTCACTACTCCCGTTTTGCACATAGCCTGCAATCATAGTATTCCATGAAACCACATTTCTTTCTGGCATTTTCTTAAATAGGTGCCTAGCATCCTCGACACTATGGCATTTAGCATACATGTCTATAAGAGTACTCCCCACAAAGACATCTTTCTCAATCCCAGTTTTTATTATGAAACTGTGGATCTCTTTCCCCTTTTGGACACTTGCTAAGTGGGAACATGCTGGCAGAATACAACAAACAGTGACCGAGGTTGGTTGCACACCTGCAAGCTGCATTTGATGGAAGTGTTTCAAGGCCTCTTCGGCATATCCATTCTGGACAAATCCAGAGATCATTGTAGTCCAAGAGATCACATCCAGCTTCATACCTGTCATCTGCATGTGCTCAAATAATTTCAAAGCATCATCACGGTACCCACTTTGGGCATACCCTGCAATCATAGCATTCCAAGTGGCCACATTTCTTTGAGACATTTCGTTAAACACTTGGCGTGCATCCTCTAAACACCCGCACTTCGCATACATATCTATAAGCGCATTCCCGACCAAAATATCTGATTCAAACCCACTTCTGATTATGTAATCATGGATCTCCTTGCCGTTTTGCAGATCTAGTAACTGCCCACATGCTTTGAGAACACAAGGAAAAAGGAAATTGTCCGCTTGCGTACCTCCCCGTTGCATTCGTACGTAAAGGTTGAGGGCTTCTTCGGGTTGCCCGTGTCGAGCATATCCTCCGATCATGGCAGTCCATGAAAGCAAATCTCGCTTCCGCATTCTCTCAAAAACCAGACGTGCATTTACCAGGTTCCCGGTTTTGGCATACTTGGTGACAATTTCAGTTTCTGAATCAAGGTTTTCTTCAGTTTGACTTAAAGCCATATTGGCATTGAAGTCTAACAAAGTTTCTGGCTTCTGTATATCTTCTTGTAAATTCATCGTCACGGACTCCTTTATTTGTCTCTCCGTCGACAATGCGTTAACGGGTATTGATCTAATGGATCGAGAAACATCGCGGCGTTCCAATTTTTCCTGTGATTTACCTCTGAAATCCCCATCGAGAGCCGTGAAAATTGTGGTGGGGTTGAACCTGCTCTTCTCATTAGCGACCCTGACGAAGAGGCGCATAGGTTGGTCACCTCGGAGGCTTGCATGAATGGCTAAAAACAGTTTTGGTTTCTAATTTCGCGGTGTTCTGAAAATGAAAAAGGATAAAATCATAATAACATGGGTTGTGTTTTTTAGGAGGTCACAAGTTTAAATCTAGAAGGGTAGGGTTAGGGTATGTATATTTATGTAGATTTTATCAGTGAAATTGTTGGATAAAAAAGGTCTCATACACTAATTTAGTGTTTAACTTATTCATCATCTTAAAAATATTATTATTATTATTAAACTATAATAAGTAGAAAAAAATTAAAAAGTAAATAATAATAAAAAAAAAAATTTAAATAAACAATAATCATTAATAAAAATTGATTAAGTAAGTTTGTTGGGTATGTAACAGACATTATGAAACTAATATCTTGATATTGATATTGATATAACGCTGGTTTTTTTATTCTGGTTTCCCGGCTTCCTTCTAACTTACAGTGAGTTATTGTGATTTTTCTTTCAACCTACTGATGTGTAATAATAGATGAACAAACAGAAAAGGAAAAAAAAAATTAAAATTTATTTTATAATAGTAAAATAATGAAATATATATTATTAATGGAATTGCAATATGCATTGTATTGTTTTAACTGTATTATGTATATGGACTTACTTTAATATTGGAACGATTAGCATGGTTCCCCTCGGAAGCACAAATTGAGAAATGGGTCCAAATTTATATTGTGTTTGGAATATTTGTAATTTTCATTTTATAAAAGAGAAAAAAAAAATCAAAAAATGTTTCTCTAAATATTTTATTGATCTTTTGATTTTATTTATTAAAAAAAAATATTAATATAAAATTCTCTATTAATCATTTTTTCCTAAAATTTCATTTATTAAAAAAAATATTTTCAATTAATCAATTCAATTTTTAACTAATTTATTATTTATTCATATTTTGAAGAGCATTATCTTATTTATTATTATTTTTTACTAAGTAATTTATTAAAATTTATAATAAAAAAAACATTTATGCACATTTTAATAGAAAGATAACATTTATGCACATTACCCATTGATGAGGGCATTCATGTACTCAACCATTTTCCTCTTAATATGGTTAATATGTTTATAATATACTTTTCTTTTAGCATAATGGATAAGTTATTAATATATCTATAATAGATTTTTAGTTATGAATTGTTTGGTTAATATATTTATAATATATTTTCAATATACTTACTTTTATCCATAGCATAATGGATAAGTTGTTAATAGTGTATAGTTGAATGGAATTTAGAAAAAAAACCAACTTCTAAACATTAAATATTATTTCTTATATACAAAGGTTGGAATTTAAACATGGGTTGTTTGTACGACATTGTTCATCCTATCCATTAAGCTACAATGGTACAAATGTTCTTAGGAGTATAGCATTTTCTCTTCTTATGTGTTTCAACATCACTTTGTTAGAGGACATCAAGTAATAAGATTTCATCATATTCATGTTCACTTATGTCATGTTTTATCAATCATCTATACATATTTGATTGTGCTTCATTGTCGTGGGGTTAGAGGATACAAAGTAATAAGATTTCTTCATATTCCTATTCATTTGATATCATGTTTTATCAACCATTCATAGATGGTTGATCTTTACTCGTGACAATTTCCAATAAATAATCGCCTTTTCTTGGATTTCATGAATGATTGTCACAAATTTGTTAATTTGGTGTCGTTATTGATTTTTTATTAATTGTTCTTCTTTTGAGTCTATGAAAGTAATTAGTTCTACCATATATTTCCTTGGAAATATAAGTGTATGTATTGTAGATTTTCTTAAAAATGAGGGCATTGATACTATTTTATAATTGTAAGTTTTACTTTTTTATCTTTAAGTGTTACTTCGATTTTTTCTTCTAATTTTCTATTTTATTCTCTCTTTTTTTCTTTATCTTCAATCACACTTATTTTGGAGAGATTTTTGAAAGTGTTTTCTTTTGGTTTTGTGTTCTTGTTTTTCTTTTGATTCCATGAATGATGTTGGTGTGCCATATACTTTTTTGGAAATGTGTGTGGTAATATACACATATTTGTCTGGATTGTGTACTTTCCTAAAAATTAAAATGTCGATACAATATTTACAAGTTTTATTTCTATTTCTTAAAAAAAAAAATTGATATTTTCTTCTCAATTTTTGTTTAATTCTATATTTTTGTAATTCACATTTATTTTGGAAAGATTTTGTTTTCTTCTAATTATTTATTTGACTATGTCTCCTCTTCATCATAACAAACTAGATAGTAACTTCATAATGCATATTCTTGTAACCTTTTATACTTTCTTCATTTTCCATATGTACTTGAGGTATGATGTTATTTATCAACATCTTTCTTCCTTCTTTAATTCTCTTATATATTTATTATTTGACTTCAATAATATTAACTTCATAATGCATATTCTTGTAACCTTTTATACTTTCTTCATTTTCCATATGTACTTGAGGTATTGAGGTATGATGTTATTTATCAACATCTTCCTTCCTTCTTTAATTCTCTTATACATTTATTATTTGACTTCAATATTTAAGGTTTCTGGAACATTGTTACATATTTCTTTTTTTATTTTCCTAATCATCTCTTATCTTCAATTTGACAAATGATGTTTCTTTTCTTTTAAAATCTTAATTTCTTTAGGGTAGGTCTAATTATAGTTTTGTGATATCTAAATTTCTTTAATCTTTATTGCAAGTTCTCTCTTGATTTTTTTTTCACTTTCTTCAATTTGATTTTTGAGTATGTTTTCTTCACATTCTTTTTAGGATTTTTTTTGGATTTCTTTAGTCTTTAGGAGATTTTTTCAAATTCTTCATAAGTGATTTTTCTCTTATAAGTCTATCCCACTAAATAAATTTTTATCCATTTATTTGAGGAGATTTTTTCAAATTCTTTATAAGTGACTTTTTCTCTTATATCATTATTAAGCTTATACCACCAATTAAAAGCTTTGCTATCAAAATATAGACTTATTGTAAATATACTATTATAACTTTACCTTATAATATGCACACATTTGCTAGGATCAATCCCATCTTTATCTCCACAAAATGTACTATTACCATAAGTTGTTTAAAAAATGAAGCCTTGAAATCTAGATTCATCCTACAACTGATATAACTTACTCTTTAATGTAGATATAAAGATAAAAAAACTAAAATATTAAGAGGAAAATGAAGGGAATCACTAAAAATGGGAAATGGATTAGGCACAAGAAAACAAAACCAAATATTTTGGGTTTATGTCCCTAGTAGAGTCACTAATTAGGGTGTCATCAACAATTTTTAGTGTAGGGGTAGAAACAATGACAAACACCATATAGTTCACTAGATGATTGAACTCTCTCCCTTAAAGGGAATACATAGATGAAGGAAAGAAGATGGGTAATCACCTTGAAGAAAATATCAAGATGATATGCATGGCCAAAATATAAATAAATAAATAAAGGAAAAAGTTAAAAGTGAGCCATGGAGATGCTCACACAGTTTTAAGCATTTGTGTAAAAGACAAATTGCATTAATTGATTATCTTTCATGATGTGTAAGTACAATTTTGTTTATACATATTTTTTTATTAAGATTGTGTTGATGTCTAAACTAGCCCCAATTATTTAGACTTTGGGTTTGGGGGGTGGAGGGGCTTTAAATTTTTTGAATGAGAAAGTGGTCTCTACCCTTCATTTGATTTTGTCCTTGTATGCATGATTGATGATTAGAAGTTGATGGATGAACTATTTGAATGAATTTATGTGTAACCCATGTGTCTTTGAATACACTCTTGTTGGTCTTTTGAAAATTTGCATTGTGGGCTTGGTTTGTCTCTCAAGATATTACTTTTCACATTCCTTTCATTAAATGTGTCATGTCCTTATTATCATGGCTTATGGATTTGATTTAGTTGAGGTGCCTCTTACTTGTTTGATTCATATATGTGAAGGTACTTACACTACATTGTCATGACATTCATGATAGAAACATCCTCATCATTGCAAATCCAATGAGAACACAAGCATATGATGTATGATGGATGTGAGAAAAATGCACTTTTGTATGAATAATGTAGATGGGAGAATGGCCACCAATGGGCATGTGTGCATGTTAAGTTGAGGTGTTTAGTAAAGGAGACGTAAATAAGGAGATGCAGACATATCACGATGAAACCAAGTCGTGTTTGATAATGCAATGAGATATTTCAATTATTCAAAGGTTTGCGTACCCAAGGTGATGGATTCTAGTTTTGACAGTGGCACGTGAAGGGTTTTGCATGCATTGTTGGAATTATTGTCATTGATGTCAAAGGATTAATGATGTCATTAATGTCATATTAGAACATTACAATACACATAGAATTTCCAAGATTGATTTATATATATGGGTCTACAAGTATATTAAAAAGGGGTGCATGTGAAAAAGTAAAATGTTAAATGGTGGCTTCAAACCCATGCGTTTGGGTTTTTTCCCCATGGTTTTTGGGGTGTTTTCCCATGGTATTGAGAACTTATTATTTAATTAATGGACATGTCCCTTCATGAAGGGTTATTAAAAAATATAAAAGGAGAAATCATTGAGAGAAAGTGTGTTTGTGTGTGTGAAAAACGGATTAGAAAAGAGTGAATTGGGAAATCAGTTTCAGGTCATCTTAGCATTTTCGTGATAATTTGTTTTAGGATGTTTCAAACCCTGAGATTTTGCAAAGATAGATAAGTGATTTTGGTGTACATGTGATAAAAATATTAGATACCGGTTCGCTATACTTTCAGATACATGCCCTTTGGAAGTTAGGGTTCCTGAATGCTTCTTAAATCATTTTCAAATAGGTCAGCTTGGCACTTTCATTATAACTTATTTTATGTGATGTTTCAGGCCCTGTTTTTTTGCAGAGACAAAGGAGACATCTTGGTGTACATGTGATAAAAATATCAGATGCTATTTCTCTATACTTTTGGAGATATTCCATGTGGAAGTTAGGGTTCATGAATGCTCCTGAAATCAGTTTCAAATGGGTGAGCTTGACACTTTCACTAACTTATTTTTTGTGATGTTTCAAACCCTGATAATTTTTAGAGATATAGGAGAGATATTGGTGTACATGTGGTAAAAATTTCAGATGCCAGTTCTCTATAATTTTGGAGATATTCCCTGTGGAATTCAGGGTTCATGAATGCTCCTGAAATCAATTTCAAACAGGTCAAATTGACACTTTTTCTATAACTCATTTTATGGGATGTTTCAGACCCTGATATTTTACATAGAAAGAGGAGAGATCTTGGTGTACATGTGTAAACATATCAAATTTTGGTTTGCTACACTTTTGGAAATATGATATGTGGAAGTTAGTCTTCCTTAATGCTCTTGAAATCAATTTCAAACAAATTAGCTTGGCACTTTTGTTATAACTTATTTTCTGGGATGTTTCAAACCTTGATATTTTGTAGAGTTAGAGGAGACATAAAAAAGTACCTAGGGTAAAATTTTCAGAATCAGATTTACAAAATCGGATACATGGCATGTTGTATACGTTTGTTCTTGGGAAGAGACCCAAAACAACAAGCTTTGGGAAAGTTGCCATTTGGAAATTCAAATTTTGGTCAGACCTAGTAAAGGAAGAAGTAGTGAGTAGACTTGGTAAAGATAGAAGAAATGAGTAGAACTAAAGGAAGAAGTAACGAGTAGACCTAGTGAAGGTGGAAATATCAATCAAGCTTGGTGAAGGTTGGTGCAACTCGGAGATTGGTGTCTCTTGCTAAGTTGTTGCTTAACATCGTGGATTTGTGTCTCTAGTAGATTTGTTTCCACGAAGATATGTAAGAGATTCGTGTCTCTTTCTAAGTTGGTTTTTAGCAGTGGGGATTGGTGTCTCCAATATATTGGTTTCTATGGATATCTCTAAGAGATTGCTGTCTCTTGCTAAGTTGGTTCTTAGCGGTGAGGATTGGTGTCTCTAGTAGATTGGTGTTTATGAAGATTTGTAAGAGATTGGTGTCTCTTGCTAAGTTGGCTCTTTACGGTGGGCATTGGTGTCTCTAGTAGATTGGTGTCTACAAATATCTGTAAGATATTGGTTGTTCCAGGTGGATATTGGTGGCCACTCACCTATTCCAATTGGCTCCTCTTGTCAGTTTTTAGTTCAACACATTCTTTTGTAATTCTTTGTAATTGTGGGTTCTACACTTCTGAGGATGTATGAATCCCTACACATCTTCTAGGTGGATATTGGTGGCCTCCCACCTAATACAACTGGTTTATTTTGTATGTTTTCATGTCAGCACATCTTTCTATACTTCTAGGGTCGTTTTGGGGCCCTAAACAATGTTTTTTTGGCGTGCCATAGTCAAACTGGAAACAAAGTCACATTTTGATGGTGCAATACATAGTTCTCAAAAATACCTTTCCAACGGGCTATCACGTGCCTAAAACGAAGATCACATGCAAAAGTTACGACCCTAGGAAGTTAATGTATTAACTTACCCAAACGGGGCCCACATGACTTTTGGTGTTTCATCTCCTAGGGTTAGGTTTTTGGATGTCTAGGGTTTTGGAATTCATGTTTATCATAAAAATGTCTTCAGAGCCTCATTGTAATCATCTTCTTGAAAATGAGCATAGTCATCACATCTCTTCTCAGAGATAAAGCTGACACCATTCTAGCGAGTCTTGCACTATGTATTTTTACGGTCTCTTTACAATTATTTCATTAATAGAAATCAAGTATTCGTGCATTTCTCTATTTATGGAAATTTTCATGAGTATTTCATTGTAATTTCTCTGCTTCATTTCATTCCGAAAATAATCTAGATCAATGGTATCAGAGCGGGTTGCTCTTGATCATTTTTCAACTCATGTCCCTGACGCGGTTCGAGTATAGCCAGTTGGGTCTCGAGTTTGTCTCTCTTGAGGAAAATCACTCTTGCACGCCCAAGAAACCCTCGATGAAGGTAGAAAAGAAAAAACAACGAAGAAGAAGATTCTATTAATCTATTTCTTGAGCAAGCTCTCCCGTGACAGAGGGATGAAACGATGGAGAATTTTGCACACATCCTTCAATGTCTGTCGATAACAAAAAGTGCATCTTCATCGAGTGGCCATTTTGGAGGAACCTCTCCCTTCAAGGTACAAGTTAATTTTGACATTCCCATATTTGAAGTTCAGATAGATGCGGATGCCCTAGAAAAATGGTTAAATCTATTAGAAGGTTATTTCTCTGTTCAAAATTTTTTCAACAGGAAAAAGATCACCTTCGCACTCCTCAAGGTTCTCCCCCATGTCAAACATTGGTGGAAAACTTACTGGAAGAAAATTTCCACAGAGGAATCTGGAATATATGGGGTTGAGCCCACTTGGGATTTTTTTGTGGATGTAGTCAAAGAACAATACTATACTGTTGATAACTATGAAGACCAATACATGAGATGAACCACATTGCGGCAAGAGAAGAGCTAGACAGTGCCAGAGTTCAAAAATACTTTACATACCTTGTGCACCAAGATGGGTATCAAAGACTCTGAGCGACATCTGGTTCTGAAATACCGTGGGCCTCTGCATAGGTACATCCAAACTGAAATGTATTTCCTAAACATCTCATCATTGGGAGATACGTATCGATATGCTGTCAAAATTGAGCAGAAATTTAGGCACCAGAACAAATGGGAATTCGGGTTTGAAAATATGCAACAACCAAGGCATGGTAAAGATGACCCTAACCAAGAGCCTCTACACAACCAGTCCAAGACACATGATAAGAAGGGTAAAGGAAAGATGAAGAATGAAACTGAGGAGTGGTGTGAATTCCACAAAATCCCCTGTTACAACAACGATGAATGTGGCTCAAAACAATCATTGGTGGTGTTGGTCCTAAAGTCTGCACATGACTACTAAAGGGCAGATCTAGGCCACCTCAAGTTTTGGAATGGTTGGTTTTTTGGTTATTTGATTTTTTTGGTCAGTTGGATGGTTGGTTTACCAAGACAAGAACACGGTTGGGTTGGAAAAATGATATGGATGAGGGTTCTCTTTGGCTGGTGGCACACAAATGACAGACAAGTGAGGTAATAGAGGAAAGAACGCGAGAAACAACAAATCACTCAATGAATAATTTGTTGTAAGAAGTTTAATACTTAAAATATTATTTCAAGGCATTAAAAATGTATCAAAAACACAATTAATCCCACATGTTGCAATAGAAACAAACCTTTACCAAAGCATTAGTTGTTTTACAGGTTACATATCAGTAAAGAAAAGTTATACAGTAGTTGAAGGAAATGAAGTGTACTTTGCACAAATAAAAAATTGCATTCAAAATAAGATAAAAACACATGTAGATTTGGACATAAACACACTGTCATCAAGAGTATATTCACCAAGTAGAGAGATTTAATCCATGCATAGAACAGGTTCAACCAGTTTGATGCATTGATATTCTTTTCCCAAAAACCGAACCCTCAAAACATACAAAAAATGCATATTTATCAAAGTTGTATAGGCTCTTGTCCATCTAGAATTGAGGCTTAACTCTACACTATCAGTTGGAGAACAACTTATTGACTTAAGTAAACATTGTTGGAGTATATAAATGTATACTTTAAACTGACTTAACAAAAAGAAGTGGTTCATATCAAACATAAATGACCACTTATTATGCCTTAATCTAAAAGAGTCTTGCAATTAAACAACTAAAATTGTTGCTAATGATAAAACAAACTGATGCATATGTTGAATCGAACTGAGTCTTTGACATAACTAAATAGGACTAATAGAAATGGATTCTGAGTCGAGCGCTTGTATCCATGCACATTGTTGGTGGCTAACTGGGAGATAACAGGATAGACTTTTTCACATTATCTCCTTGAGGAAGAGGAAAGTCTAATGGTACTTCTTTTGGAGTCTTTGATATTTCTTCTACAATCTAGAGTGTTGTTTCTCCAATTCCTAGTTGTGGTGTTATAGGGTCCGGATCTGAAGCTTCAGTTCTAGTACCTGTTGGTTGTCATCAAGATTCTATGTCTTGACCGTAATCGACCATTTCTTCTTGTCTTGCTCTGTGATGGACTGGTTGTGTTCTGCTTCTCCTTGTCCACATGTCATACCCATGAACTACATCGGGTTCCTTTGAATCCAAGCTGCTGCCTGATGAGTAATTTGATGTTGTAGACTAGCTAGATTTAGAAAGTCATTTGAGACATGGAAATCTATAGATTCACCTGTAACATGGCATTTTCTTCATTTGGCCCCATTTAAAGAATACTTTAATGCAAACAATTAATGAGGATAAGCCACTTCGACAATTCAGCGTTCGCGAGATTTTGAATGAAGAGTATAACTATCTTCTAAATGACCGAACTTGTGAAGTCATTAACCAATGCTTATTGCTAAGAAAATTCACCAGAGATTAAGATACTTTAATCATTGAATATTTCGGGACTTCAGGGGCTTTGGCACTTCGACACTTCATAACTCCGAAACTTCGGGGAACTGTGTTTTCTTTGGGTTAAAATATCCCGGAGTGACGTGGAAACATGTTGTCACAATCAATGATGTATCATAAAAATGAGAGTGACATGTGTCACCTAAAATATCACAGATGACATAACCAAAGTACCTGAAATGAGTGTCACGTGTCATATAAAATCAATTGACAGGTGGCATATGACACGTCAACCAAAAAGGAGTTTATGAGAAAGAGGCGTCGACACTTCGACACTTCGGGGCTCTGACACTTCAGGACTTCGGGGCTCCGACACTTTGGGACTTCAGGGCTCTCGCACTTTGGGAAACTGTGTTTGCTCTGGATTAAAATATCCTAGAGTGACATGGAAGCCACTTCGGCAATTCGACGTTCGAGGATTTTTAGGATTGAAAAAAAAACAATAAGCTTGGACGCATGGATGCCGAAGTCCCAGAGTGAAACGTCATATTTCTTTGTGGTTAAAACCTTTCGTGATTTTGAAACTTTGAATGCACAAGAGCTGTTGATCTTAATTGATTGTTGTATCTTGACCATCAAAATTTTCAATCTGTCTGTTACTCACAACCTAATCCTGAAATCCACTTCTTTGAATTGTTGTGTCTTTCTTTTTGGATGTTTCTTGTGCATATAAAGGACTTGGTCGACCTGTTGCACGCTCAATCAATGGTAAACATGATGACATATGTTTCAAACTCAAGCCAGAGCATGTAATCACCTTTCAAGAAAGCAATACAATGATGCAAAGGAAGTAAAGAACGGTAGGGGCCATTGACACGAGTCATTAAATCATGGAGAATAAACTTAGCAAACACAAAACAAAAATTATACCTTTGATGGATGTATAGGGTAAAGGAGGGAAAGGGAAGGGGTGCAGACCTATGTTACAACAGGTGGTTGAGGTCAAATGCAAGGAGCCGAACCCTGATTCAGAGTCTGATCCAAAAAATATTGAAAACATATAGATCATCGATGCAGACCCTATTGCTATTGTTGCAAGCACAATAATTCAACCAGAAGAACTAGTAGATCTTGAAGAAGGGGAGTGCCTCTTTCATTCACAGATATGGGTGAAGGGGACCCCGTTGCATTTCATTGTTGATAATGGTAGTTTGAGAACCTCATCACAACTGAGGTCCTCAAACAGTTGGGGTTCTCAACAACACCACACCCGCATCCATACAACATCGAGTGGGTTCACTAGGGACGAGATCTCCATGTCAGCTAATAGTGTCGCATGTCCTATGGCATCCAACACTTCAAGGATGAGGTAGTGTGTGATGTTTCCCCTCTTGATGTTTGTGATGTTGTTTTGCACCAACCATATATGTGGAAACAACATGTTGTTTATGAGTCTCGACCCCGTAGTGTTATTATTACTCTCGGGGGTCAGCTCTACCAAATACTAGAGGTAGTTTTAACTACTGTTCCACCAAAAAAGTGTCACAAGGTAATCTCTCATACCACAAAATTCATCCTATTCACAATCTATTCAAAGGATGCACAAAAGGCCACTACAACCATTGCAACCTCAACACCTTCTATCCCGCAAAAGAAGAATGATAAAGAGAAAGAGGATATTGTTTCTTCACCTACAATGGTGCCTACACAATGCCCAATCAAATCTAGAGACAACAGATTGGTGGAACAAATTCCACCCCGCTAGAAACAGGATCGTGATAGTCTTCCACAGGCCAAGCAACGCAACTTCTCCAACAAGGCACGCAACTCACCAAGATTCAACTTCAAAAAATGATTTTCTCTCTTCCTTGGGCACTCAACGCAATGGAGACCATTTCTTCTTAAGGGGGGATGACTGATCCAGGTGGATATTGGTGGCCACCCATCTATTCCAACTAGCTCCTCTTGTCAGTTTTTATTTCAACATGTTCTTATGTACTTCTTTGAAATTGTGGGTTCTACACTTATGGGGATGTATGAACCCCTACACTTCTTCCAGGTGGATAGTGGTGGCCTCCCACTTAATCCAACTGACTTATTATGTATGTTTTCATGTCAACACATCTTTCTGTACTTCCAAGGCCATTTTGGGGCCCTAAACAATGTTTTTTTGGCGTGCCACGGTCAAACTATAGACAGAGTCACACTTTGATGACATAACGCATAGTTCTCAAAAAGACCTTTCCAACGTGATATCATGCGCCTAAAACGGAGATTGTGTGCAAAATTTACGACCCCGGGAAGTTAATGTACTAACTTACCCAAACGGGGCCCGCATGACTTTTTGCGTTTCATCTCCTAGGGTTAGGTTTTTGGATGTCTAGGGTTTTGGCATTCATGTTTATCGTAAAAATTCCTTCAGAGCCTCATTGTAATCATCTTCTTGCAAATGAGCACAACCGTCACATCTCTTCTCAGAGATAAAGCTTCCACCATTCTAGCAAGTCTTGCACTCTATATTTTTACAGTCTCTTTACAATTCTTTCATTAATAGAAATAAAGTATTGTTGTATTTCTCTGTTTCTGGCAATTTTCATGAGTATTTCATTGTAATTTCTTTGCTTCATTTCATTCTGAAAATAATCTGGATGATTGGTGTCTCTTGCTAAGTTGGTGCTTAGCGGTGGGGATTGGTGTCTATGAATATCTGTAAGAGATTGGTGTCTCTTGATAAGTTGGTTCTTAGCGGTGGGGATTGGTGTCTACGAAGATCTGTAAGAGATTGATGGATCTTTCTAAGTTGGTTCTTAGCGGTAGGGATTGGTGTCTACGAAGATTTGCAAGAGATTGGTTTCTCTTTCTAATTTGGTGCTTAGCAGTGGGGATTGGTGTCTCTAGTCGATTGGTGTATGCGAAGATCTATAAGAGTAGGTTGGTTCCTACCAAGATTTGTACCAGTGGGGATTAGTGTCTCTAGTAGGTTGGTGCCTACAAATAATTATAAAGAGAATTTTTATGGTTTTCTCCATAAATGGTTTCCACATAAATCTTTTGTTCCATGTTTTGCAGTTAATATGTTATTATTTTATGAATGTTCGAAAAAGTGAAAAAAATTCTTATACTAATTCACCCCCCACCGCAGTATAAGTGTGTGCTCACCATGCATGTGATGTAAGTTGGAATGTTCAGGTGAAAAGGGTTATACAAGTGGCCTTTATATCCTATGTTATTACATCTTTCTCTATCTAACGACACAATGCCATAATGAGACAACATGCAATATTGCATCAGATGGTTGTGTGATTTAGTGCCTAGATCTCAATAGTAAGTATGGTCATAAGGGTGAGATAAAGAGAAACGATGATTGAAGTGTACACACATTAATATATTTCCTCTTCTAAGCATATTAAACTCATTCCTCATTAGTGAAATCCTTTCAATTGAGTTTTAGGGAAACACAACGTTTTTTACCATGTTTTCCTCATAATTGCATTCAACAGCTAGAGGCCACTTTTCCATTTAAAATTAGTTTCTCATGTGTTGATCTCACTGACACCAATTATCCATATTAAATAACATATAATATACATCACAAAGGAATTCTTTTGTTTTAGCAAAGAACTAATCTAAATGAAAGCCAGACATAAGTTTCCGAGGGCCTTTTGTGCAGATTTCAGGTGTCCGATAAAAAATAGTTTTCAAATTTTGACGGAGGTTACCGAGATGTTTTTGGAGCTTATGAACTTAATGTAACCAATATAATTCTATTTGAAAACACATGTATTCAAATAGGGGATGAACACCTTCACTAACCACTCACACAACCAGATAAAAGATCAACACACTGATGTTTTTATGTGGTAAAACCCATGTGGGGAAACATCTATGGTCCTAGCCAACATGGCCTCTTGAGGCAATGTATTAATGAAAAATAATCTATATTGCAGAGAGTTTCTCACAATCAATCATCAAAAAATGACCTTCCATGCTCTTTAAATAGAGATAATGCACCAATTAGGTGTTAAACCATGAATCAATGTAGTCATTAAGATCAAGGAGAGTATGAATAATCATATCACTCTAGGTTGGGAAAATATTGCGGCCGATGACACATTAACCTAATAAAAAATGCATACTAATTCATACTAAAGAAACAAACTTTAACCTAATGACACATTATACCAAGTTGATATTAAATAACTCCTAAGTGTCTAAATATCCTAACACCCCCCCTTAAAAAAAACTTGGAATAAGATTGAAGGATTTACAAAGGTGACATAATAATAGAAGGAAGGAGGCATTAGATCCTATCCCCCGTATTGATGTAGAAGAATTTCCCTTCAACAGTAAGGGGTAATCCCCAATGCATGATCCCAATTAGACTATGAATCATTTGGTTTAGGATACCCATTTGGATTCTGGCCTAGTTCCCATTACTATGTTTGAGGGGTGATTGTTTGACTGTGAAATGAAATGGAAAATGTAGATGCAACTAACTAAATGTAGAAATAAAACAAAACTATCCTATCCTATCTAGGAGCGACTACGATAAACAATGAGCAACTATAAATGCAACTAATCCTTGCAAATGACTTCTTCCATGTAGTTGTTAAGAAGCAACACGGTTAGACAACACATGCATGTAAGTAACATAACTAGATTAGTCTAAGTCATGATATTACATGCATAAACAACTTGTCATCGTAGAACAAAGATACAAGAAAGAGTAAACGAAGCTATAATAAAGATTTTGATTTGCATAAAAACAGTCAATAAGAAAAAGAACATTGTTATAACACATGTAAAAAACATATAGTTTTCTGAAAATAGTTTACAACAAACCACCATCCACAAGAGTTATTCTCTCTAACAAAATGGCCCCGAGGGCTTCTCAATATTAATTCTCAATTTTTTTTTTGAATATAAAATACTTAAAGAGCCCCTTCAAAATGGGCCTTTTACTCTACATATAGTAGTTTGAGTAACTGTTGATAGTTTCAAAATGCACGCCTGTTCAAAGCACAGTTGTGCACGCGTGCATGGATGTTACTTTGACAGTTGCACATGTGTGCACACCTGTGTAGCGAACATGGGCACATGAATGCATGTATGTGTGTGTGGCAGGGGCGCATGGATGTGCAGCTGTGGGAAGAATAGGCGCGCACATGTGTGCGCTTGTGGGGAAAAACAACCACGCACATGAGGCAAAGATGGGGAGTGTAAAAAAATTGTCTTTTTTGATATTTGGGGTGGTTTTATGGGTTGTGATGTCTGATCAAGTAATGTGTATGTGGATGCAGGTGACCAGTTGAGGATGTCGATCCACTAGAGGGAGAGAGACTGGGCGTTCCTTAGAGAGGTAGTGAGAGATGAGGAGCTACATGTGCGAGGACCTTTGGCAACCCGTGGGTTGCTAAAGTTATTTGACTGTTCATTTTTGCGGGCACATGAGTACCTGCTACAGTTTTTGATATCTATGTGGAGCACTAATCTCCAGTGATTCATTGTGCGGGGAGAGAAACTCACATTCTTCGTGACAGAGGATGTGTATTTCTTGACTAGGCTCCCTTTTCGGGGAAGCCCTCTACATGTTGATCCCGTGTTTCCAGGGGATGGACAGTTGGTTGACTTGACACATACATATTGTACTAGGGAGGACTTTATGTCAGGCTCGGTGGTGAGGATTGGGGCAATGGACGCCCTTGTACATCATTGCATTGTAGCGATGATTGTGAGGGTCTACAGATCCCTCGCTACTCAACGAACCAGTGGTGGTCAACCGAGGATCATGCAGAGGGCCCTAGGTGGAGATCATTTTACCTGGGGCTTGATTCTACACACCAATATGATAGGGCAGCTTAACCGGTGTCGAGTTGTCGACTCTGGTGATTTTGCCTTTGGGTCTATCTTGGTGGCCCGGTTCTTAGAGAGGGTGCCTATGTTGCACCCGAAGAGTTTTTTTGGATGCGTCGAGTGCACAAGAGACACGATTGATGTGATGGGAAACAATATTGGTTCGTCATGGGGGTGGGGAGGGTGGCCATTACTTTAGGGTCCGAGCTAGCATGTGTGTGGCATCATATGCCACATATCATCATACGATACCCGTATGGAGAGATGGACTGTCGTCGGGATCTCGATATGGTCTTACCTGCTGGAGAGGTTTGGGACCACGGAGGTATGTTGATGTATCTGTTGGTTTGATTAGTGTAGAATATGTTTTATGTATGGATGGACGCTGATGCTAGCTCTTGTTTGTTGTGTGTGTAGATGTGGGGCCACGAGGCTGAGAGATGGAGCTGGTTAGAGCATCGGCTCATCAGGGGCCGGAGAGACCGCCGCGGGGGGATTCGTGGGCAGGCAAGAGACGTCGGAGGGATGAGGTTGGTGTGAGGCTAGCGAATGCTGATAGAGCTGGTAGGAGACATTGATATGATGACCTTGGTGCGGGGCCTTCACATTATCTGCTGACAGAGGCTAGTAGAGTGCTAGAGGAATTTCACTGCCGATTGGAGGCAATGCTACAGGGAGTGCCTGAGGGCATGTGGACGTAGATCCAGGATGAGGGAGTCTTGGAGAAGTGTGTGGGAGGACAGGCAGAGTTGCGGACCCTGATCCACTGAGCAACGGTAGCGGCAACAACGATGACAGGGAAACTACCACCTGGACCGGGCAAACCTCCAGTTGGTGGGGCCTCGCCTCCTGACAGAGGACTTGGTGGAGGTGCTCTAGCGGCACCATGAGTAATTGATGTATTTATTTTTTGTATTTATAGAGGCCTGTGAGCCCATATTGTATATATGGTAGTGTGACACCTATTTTGTACCGATAGGGATGAGGGGGTTCACCTGCCTACGGGTGATGTACTTGTTGTAATATTTTTTGTAAACATTTGATGGCACAGTGATCAATATATATATGGATATAAATTTCTGGATATTAGTGATGTTCACATGTGATGATGTTTTGTGATGTTTTTTATGATGTCTAGTCTATATGTTGTGATAGAATTTCAATGGTTTATGTATGTGTAATGGTATCTTGATGTGATAAATTCCAAAATAACATTAGGTTATCCATATTATTTGCTATTTGATTGCATTTTCGTGGAATATGTGTAAATGTGATTGAATCAAAATGTCAAGATAAAAGTCTAACTTGCAGGTATTTGTAGAAGAGGCATGGATCGCGGACACGGTACACATTGTTGAGTTGCAGGACAATGAGCTGGGAATCTAGTAAGATGCTAATGTGGTGAATGTGACGGTGACTGGCCTCGGCGAGGAGGCCAATAACGACTGTGTATTCTGCTTGGTTGTTGGTTGTTGAGCCCAAACATATGTCGCTGGGTGGAGCAGTTCATGTGAGGGGGTATAAAGGGCCCAAGTGGCCGAAGCGAGATTCTGTTTCCATCGGCTAGCTCCGTTAACATAACCGATGTGGTAGGCCGATGGAGGAAGCATCTGTCAATAATACGAATGGTAGATTAGATATAAGGCATGGAGGGAAAATAAGTTTAAAAACACTACAAAATGTGTACAAAAAAAGAAAAATCCTAGTGTAGAATGACTATGCTTAGGCGTAAAATTTCTTTAAGTACAACCTGTTAACGGGTTCTTTGAGAGGGTGGCCTTTGGGAGAGACCAGGATGTAGGCACCTTTATTGAGGCAACATTGAACGATGTAGGGTACATGCCATAACGACTCAATTTTTCGATGGATGAGGGTATCGTGGGCGATATCATAGGCAAGGACGAGGTCTCCTTCGTTAAAGGAGAGAAGGTTGACATGGCGGTCAAAGTTGGCCTTTGACCATTTTTTTGTTGCCTTGTTGTTCTGTAATGAAGACCGATGGTATTCATCCAGTGACTCTAGGTTCAACAAGTGCTTCTCCATTGGATCAGTGTCAGGTAAAATCTCAATAGCGGTATGTAAGGTGGGAATTTTGCACTCGATGGGGAGAGTGGTTTCAACCCCATGGATGAGATGGAAGGGTGTAAAACCAGTGGCAGTTTTAACTGTGGTGCGATAAGCCCATAATGATGAAAACAACATATGATGCCAATTGGTCTTATGTTTGTTGACAATGCGCTGCAACATGGTTTTAAGGACCTTGTTGACTGCCTCTACTTGTCTATTGGAATGAGGGTAGTAGGGGGAGGTGAACTCATGGGAGAATCCTAACCGGGAGGAGAGTTCGACGAAGATCTCATTCTCGAAGTGTTTCTCGTGATCAGAGACTAACTGTAGTGGGAATCCAAAGTGGGAGATGACGTGATTAAATAAACAACATGTTGTGGTGTTAGCAGTGTTGTTGAAGGTGGGCATGGATTCAACCCACTTGGTGAAGTAATCTATTGCCATGATAATGTACTTGTATTTAATGCTAGATGGAGGGTTACAAGTCATGAAGTCAATGTCCCATTTGCAAAAGGGGGCGACAGTGATGAATGGGTGTAGAAGAGCAGGTGGCGCTCATGCTTTGTGGGCATAAAGCTGGCATTTTTCACAGCATTTCACGGTGTGGATACAGTCATGAAACAATGTGGGCCAAAAGTGGTTGGCTCGAATGATTTTCTAGGTGGTGGACATCCCTGAGAGGTGACCACCGCAAGCGCCATTGTGGCAATCATTCAGAACTCTATCAGCTTCGTCGATGGTCAAACATCGACGAAGTATGGTGTCGACCCCTCATCAATATAAGATGTTACCGATAAGGAGATATCGAGGGGCCTGATGGAAAATACGTCAACGATCGTCCCTAGAGAGGTGGGGTCCAAACTTCTGTGTTCGGAGGTAGATGAGGAGATTTCCATACCAGGGATCATCCGAGGGGATGTAGAAGAGGTGTTCATTGGGGAAGTCTGTATTGATGGGTGAACTGGTAGTATCTGAGGGAAATGTCATAATGAGTTCGACGAGCATGAGGGATTTCTTGATCTTGGGTGTTGAAAGTTCAAGGTCGTACTCCTAAAGGATGACGATCCGTCGGACAAATTTGCCATTAATTTGTCGGCAGCTGAGAAAGTATTGCATGGGATTGGAATCTGCCACGACTTTGGTAGTGTGGAGCAGGATGTAATGGCGTAGTTTCTAGACTGTGAGGACAACTGCAAGTCCGAGTTTCTCTTCATGATTGTACTTTAGGAGTGGTCCTAAAATATTTTTACTAATATAGTAAATTACATGCTCACGACCATCATCCCCTAGTTGGATGAGAACTCCATTCACTGATACGACTGAGGCTGATAAGTAGAGGATATAGTCATGATCATAGTCGGGTGGACTAATAAAAGGGTCATTGGAGAGAACCACTTTTAAATCATCAAAAGCGGTTTGGGCATGTTCATCCCATTGGAATGGGATATCGTGATGCAATAAACAAAGGAAGCCATGTGCGTGAATGGCATAATTGGGGACAAAGCGACATAGAAAGTTAGCTTTGCCTTGTAGACTTTGGAGTTGGCATAAATTATGAGGTGGTGGAATTTCGGTGATGGCTTGGACCTTGAGGGGGTCGACGGTGATGTCGCATTGGGAAACGATGAACCCAAGGAGGCATCCAATGGTGATGCAAAATATGCACTTGAGGGGGTTCAAGCGGATATTGTACTGACGACACCTGTGAAAGATGACGCGTAAGTCATATAGATTTTGAGTGAGTTTCTTAGATTGAGTGGTGAGATCGTCTAAGTAGGCGAGGATGATGAGAGCCAGATCATGAAAAAAATATGTCATGTCCTGTTGGAATGTCTCATCAACATTCTTGAGGCCAAAAGGCATGACACGATATGCAAAAGCACCCCATGGGGTAGTGAATGCAGTTTTGTACTGGTTTGCGGGATGAATTTGAATTTGATTGTAGACAACGAATCCATCCATAAAGGACAAGGATTTGTGTCTGGCAAAATCATCAATAATTTGGTCGATGAAGGACGTTGGGAAGTTTTCTTTGGGACAGGCGTGATGGAGATCATGAAAGTCAGTGCAGATGCGAATAATTCCCTTGTTTTGTTGACAGGGATGGGGTTGAAGACCCACGACGTATATGCGATGGGGTATATGAACCAGACAAAGCGTAATTTGTCGATTTTGGCTTTGATGGCCGCCGATTTGGATGGGTATAGTGGGCGTTTATTTTATCGTACATGTGTGATATCAGGCCATGTGTCTATACGATGTTCGACAATAGAAGGATCAAGGCCAGGCATCTTTGTGTATGACTAGGCAAAAATTTCCTGGTATTACTGGAAGAGAGATTTGTAAGCTATAAGTTCTTCAGGAGAGCATGCATCGCCAATGGTGATTTCCTCTACGATGCCAGGTTTTATGGAAATATCGATTTTGACAGTGGGGGAAATGTTGGCCATGTTTCCTTCTTCAAAAGCGTCGGGGGCAGGGATAGGATTGTTGAACCAGTCTATATTCCCTTATAGGATAAAACCTTTAGTTTCGATTGTGCATATGGAGTCTTGACTAGGGGGCTCAAAGGCTTTCTGTGAGAGAAATAACGCTCTGTGATGGAGCACATTCCATGGGCAATCGGGGGTAGTTAATTCCTAGAGGATGTCTTCGTCACAGTGGAACTGGCGAGAATATAGGGGATCCCAAGGAGTAACATTGGTGACTATCACCGTAGGATTATCTTTCGGTGGTGAAGATGTAGGTGAGGCCTAGGGAGGTTGCGATGGTGTGCTTGACATAAACCAAATATCGAGGTACTGTGGGTTAAAAATTGTAGTCGGGCGTAAGATTTCCATGGGAAAATGTACTGGAGAATTGGGGGGATTTGGGGGCAAATCCTCATATAGGCTATCCATGAACCATGGAGGAGTGGGGAGTGCCTCAGGTTCGGGCGAGATAATATAAATGACATCGGGGGATAGAGTAGGGGTAATCATCAGTACCTCTGGAAATGGGGGGGCTGTAGGATTCTAAGTAAGGGCCATGTGGCGATGCCTATATTCAAGGATCATAGGACACTGGTATGTGAAATGATCCAATGATTCACAGAGAGAGAAAGGGAATATCATCCGTTCGTTAACTGAGGTTGTGACATAGTGGATGTTAGTGACAAGATTACTTGATGACGCGGATGGGGGGTACTCTTGCTGACAACTTTGGCGTACTGACGTTAGTGTCTATTGAAGTTGAGGTAGCACAGGGAAATGGTGGGTGTAATGGCCATACTCTAAAAAGATGGCACATACGAATTTGGTTTGCAACCTTATGTTACCTATAGTTGGAGACATGGTGGTAGTACTAGGTGCGTTGGGTGTAGCGATGAGCAGTGTGGTTGCTCGAGGAAGTCAGATTAAATTGTGTAACTCAGGGAGAGAGGGACATCGATTGGTGTGGTGTCCTTCTTTCTTGCATAGTGCTCAAGGAAGTTGAACTCGTGGGGGAAGTTGAGCGGTGGGCTCTTTCTTCTTCCTTCGCCCCCCAACTGTAGCGGTGGTGCCATCAAGTGAGGGTGGAGGTGGTGCGGTGGGAGTGAGGACTGGGATATACATTGGGATCCCCTCTATTTGGGAGGGAGGGATGGTTGAGGAACCATATTAGGTGGGTGTAAATACCAAACCGGGATGGAAAGCACCATGTTAGGTAGAGTAAGCGTTGCGGCTACCTAGAAAGCTTGTACGCCCAGTGGGGGGTACAAGAAGGGGATTTGAGTAATGGCTTGGGGGACTGTCTCCCAAACCGGAATGTGACCCTGGGGGAGAGGGACATCGGGAACAAGTGGTGTTGGAGATTTCTTAGGGGATTCCTGAGGTAGGATTTCTGCGACTAGTGGGACGTTAGGAACTGAAGAAGCCTCGTTGGGAGGAATGGTATCTCTAGTGCTAGTTCCATTGGAAGAGATGACGCATACTTGAGCTGAGGGATGTATGAGGGGGGTGTTCCATGGTATTTCCCTAGAAAGGATAGGTCTTTGAAAATTATGGGGCCCATCGCGACGAGTGGGTAGGCATTGGGATTAGTGTGGACAAAAGGTAGGATGTTATCGATGTTGGAGGAAGGGTTAGGCTCGTAATGTGAAACTTGATCGATGGTGATGATCTTTCCGTTGTGGGGGAACATTATCGTGCAAAACACATAAGAGGTGACTACCTTCATAGCGTATATGTAGCTATGTCCGAACAAGATATTGTAATCAAGTGGGGCGTCGATAACTTCAATGTCGATAAGGATGGTTTTTCCCCCGAGTTCAACGGGGACATTTTGAAAGAGCCCTTCAGGAGAGGATGGTCATCCATCATAAGATGGCAAAGTGATGGAGAATGGTATTAGCTCGGGAGAGACAAGTTTCTGCGATACAGTTTTGGACATGATGCATGTGGATGCACCTTCATCGATGATGCATCAATGAACTGTGATGTTCCAAATTTTGACTGGTATCTGGAAAGCTACCAAAGCAGGGAGACAGGGTTCCCCACAATCTAGATCAAATGTGATGAGTCTAGTATCAGTTGGGTCGATTCCCCTAGGGAGGAGAGTAATGACTTTCGTTGAGTGGGACAGGTTTGAAGGACTTCCAAGACTGACATGGTGGCAGGGGATTGCGCCAAGTCATCGACCAAACTGTAATTGTGTGTTTCCCTAGCCTGAGGGTTGTTGACATTCCATCGTAATGGGATGCGAGGAATCCAAATGGGGGTTTCAATGTTAGGGAACAGGATCATCAGAGGTGGTCCCGTTGTAACTGGAACTGCTTCTGAAGTGGTGGGAGTAGATTAAGGGGGTGCGTTGTATTGAGGATTGTGCATTTGTAGAAGAATTTCTTCTTCATTAGTGAGGAGGATAGTGTGATCTGCAGGAGGGCCAGGGTTTTGATATTGTCCCATCTGTGGTGGGGCAGGGTGCATTTATTGCTGGGTATTCATCACCCCTTGGTGTGGAATAGGGTTTTGTAACACCGTTGGGGGTGGTTGTTGCATATATTGTTGTGGGGCCTACTGAGGGGCATGCGGTGCTGGGGGACATGGTCTGTTCACAGATTCTTTCATCTGTTTAAAGTTGTCTATTTGGGGGCAATGGTGGGTATAATATCCATATTCACCGCAAAGGGTGCAAGGGAAGTTTGTCCAGAGGTTATTTTTATTAATTCCTTAACATTTTTTGTGATTTCCCCCTTGGGGGTTTTGGTTCCCTTGATTCTGGTTGCCCCCAATAGGTTGGATTTGTTGGGGGTTATTTCTTGCTATTCCTGGATTATTATTGTTTCGTTTTTTTCCTTTCTTTTTGGCATTATTCGACTGATGGGCCGGATTTGCTGTATTCAGTTGTTCAAAATTTTGAAAATGTTGAATGGGAGAGGGTTGAACAAAGTTAACCCCGACGTGTGGTTGTCCTTGTGGTGGAGCCATGGGTTGGGGAGGACTAGGAAATGGAAAGCATGGATTATTTTGTGGCAATGATCTATATGGTACATAGGAAGGCATGATGCTTTCACTAGTGTTCAAGGTGTAAGTGGAGGTAGAGGGGGTACCAAAACTTGGTTGTATAACCGGACGCATCATTGGTGTCAATGCGGGTCCACTCATGGGTGGAGGGGGGACAACAGGGTATGGTTGTTGGTAAGGTGGAGGAGGGTAATAAGGGGGTCCTCCATATATCGATGGATGTTGGGGTGTACCGTACATGGGTGGGGGTTGGATGTATGGGTTGTGGTGTGTTGTGGTACCAATGAATCCGTCCGTTGAGTGAGACATCCCAGGTTTGTCTTGGTTGAATGGTACGGGTCTTGGGATGTCCGATAGTTGATCAGGGGATCAAATTTTGCTCAATTTTCAAAGTGCTCGGAATGCGACGAAAACAGTGCCATTGCGTCCGTCTCGTCTTCCTGATTCCGAAGATATATTTACTTTCGCAAACGAAGTCCGTATGGAGGAGATATCACGATCTGTCCGCCAAGCCAAACATGCAAAAATTTGGGATGCTGATTGTACCTGTCCGTACAGTCCGTACGACCACGTGGAGGGTCGTACCATCATGATGACGTGGAAGTTTGATGACGTGGCATATTTTTATTGGCTGATGGTTATCCAATCGGATGTTGACACGTGTCTCATTGGCAGCGAATGGTATGAGGACACGTGGCCCAATGTTTGGGTGCCATGTGTCCCCCGTTGGTTGGCTTATAATGGCTATGTAAAACTAATGGAGGCCACGGGGTTCGACCCCTGGACCTCCCAACACAACATATGACTTTACAAATTGCGCTAACCATGGTGCCGACCCGTGTTCCTTGTTACATAACCCAACGCACATATATTTGAATTGTATTGTTGTAATAGTTGGAAAGGGGGGCGGGTCGGGGCCAAGCTCCGACCCGTGGACACATTATTACATACGATCGCATATATTAAACCCAAAATTTTGGTGCGCGATATAAGTATTACATTGCAATACATATATATATGTTGTTTCCATTTAAAACATGTGCGCGAGAATGCTATACCCTTTGGTTAATGCATATGGTTTTGACTGAAGGTTAACCACTCGGGAGTTACAACGGTTAAACTACTTTTGCGCCCAGCCTATGGTTCCATGCGCCATGCGCCCAAGTGCCTAGGCGGTTAGGGGCTGGTGCGCCCTTAACCGTCCTACGGTTTGTACCGGTGCGCGGTTATGCACGGGACTGGGTTCTTTACGCTTAAATGAGCGTGTGTGCTAGGTTTGAAGCACAAGAGTACAATTTGTAGAACCAGAGACAACAAAGTTGGAGAAGGAGCTTCAAGGAGGCATATCTTTCTCATTTTTCGACCGTTTCAGGTGCCGAAAGAGCCTAGACAGGGGTTTTGGGACGTTGCGGAGCCATTGGAGCAGTCAGTTTGTCATTTTGAGCATTGTAAGACATGTTTTTGAGAACTTTGAGCAATTTAATAATAATGATCCATTGGAAGCTGGACCAGGAGATGTAGCCCGGAGTGGGGTGAACTCCTTTATCAAGTTGCTGTGTTTATGTCTGATGTTCAATGTTTTTATGCTACTGTCTATGTGTATTTCTACATAATTAATATTTAACTATGTGTTGCAAATTGATCCGATTGCATTAAACACATAACATTTCACTTGCAATAATTGTTCAAGTTTTTCAAGTCTTCTTCAATTTTAGATCAAGTTGGTATCATAGCACTGGTTTTGAAGACTTGATTGTTTTGCAAGTTTTGTTTATGATGCTCACAAGGTTGAAACTCACACTAGGAGAAGGTTAACTTGTGGAGCCAAGTTCTTATCCGACGAGGAGGAAGTAGTTTCATTCACCGCGAGTTGCAGAGAGACATTCACCAAGTATGGCACATGCAGAAGATCATGAACGTGTTCCGGACGAAGACGAAGATCTCAGACAAGCTGTCATAGAGTTGAGAAACATGATGAAGATTTTGTTGGAATGGAACATAATGTCGTAGGGTGAAGGCTCTAACCCTTCAATGCATAAGGGAGGCGGTGGTGACAAGACTCCAGGCAGAGATGGAGGGAATGGTGCTTCTCCACCACCCTCTCCTCCTCCATCATCATCATCATCATATTCTTCTTCTTCTTCTTCAAGT
>ML777888.1:181681-211107 GCA_009831015.1 Picea engelmannii
GTTTTTATGCTGCTGTCTATGTGTATTTCTACATAAGTAATCTTTAACTATGTGTTGCAAATTGATCCGATTGCATTAAACACATAACATTTCACTTGCAATAATTGTTCAAGTTTTTCAAGTCTTCTTCAATTTTAGATCAATAGTACTATATATAAGTATCCTGACTTCGCGTAAATGAGGGCATACTGTTGAGCCTTGCTGATGGCTTCCTCTTCAGATTGGGGGAAAGTGGAGGCCACATATTTGGCAAGGAGGGAGATGAGTGACCTGAGAAACCAATCAAGGCATTGTTGTTTGGTGGTTTCTACTTTACATAAACTACGTCATCGACGCCATTCGTGAATGTGGTCAATGATATGTGTGGCTGAGGTTTTTTTTAACTCAAAGAGCAGTTCGAGACCATTGTCATGGTGGATTGGTAGTTGAAAGAAGGTAGAAGATACTTTGGCCAATGATTCAAAAGTCACATGGGACCCTGATTTTTCGTCTACATACCACTTGGTTGATGGGCCAATGAGTGTGCATTGGTATAACCTTAATTGGATGGAGTCGTTCATGATGTTATTTGAAGAGAACCATAAGTGGAAGGTCATGACATGGTTGGCAGGGTTGTCTCCCACCTTTCCTTCGAACTTGGGGATGTCTGAAGGTAGTTTGGTGGGCATTGCAGGCCATGTGGGGTCGTGAAATACAGGATCATTCGTGAGCTTACTCAGATATAGTATGTTGAGGGAAGCTAAGTATGACATCTGAAGTGGCGGCGGAGGATTAGTTCTATCCATTGCATGGGTGGTTTTTGTACCCGACCCTTGAGGGTGGTGGGGTGGGGTTGTACTTCCCCCTTGGGAAGAAGTTTTCTCCCTGCTTCCTTATGAAGGAGAGAGAGTGTATGGTTGGCCTTGGGAAGTGGACCCAAGTAAAGTGGAACCGAGCAAAGCTGATCCCAAGAAAGTAGCACTCACATGGGTGTGAGAGAGTGGAGCCGATGAGTTGGCAAGACTAGGAACTCCCCCTAGAATAGGAGGGATATTTAGCAAGAGTTTGGAATGACGGGGATTCTGTGGGTCCCCTATGATGTACGACTAGCAAAGTGAATGTGTGTAAATGGTGATGAGAGTGATAAATGAACAAGAGAATTTGTATAACTTGGACCTTCACAATATATCTCACAATTATTTTGTCAACACAGGAGCATCATACATAAATCATTTGATAAAGAAGCATATATGTGAGTAGGTGGATTTTGTCTACGTGGGAGAACAAAGAAAACAAATGCTCGTGTCCTAAAAAGACGTAATGTCCTTCCTCTCAAATAGAACTAGACTTTCCTATAACACTCAATAGTGGGGTCTGAAGCCACTGGAAGAGGAACTAGTGAAGGATGAAACAATCAATTATAATGAGTGGTAGAGGGTGCATATCCCAAAAGAGCTCACGATATTTTCCAATAGCCACACAAAATCTGATCAAGGTGCAATTGCAACCCACAATTGCCACCTGGGTAGATGTCCTAAAATTTGGTTACTAGGTACCTCGGTCAAAGTGCGACCTTTAGATTTTCGGCCTCAGAAATGGGTCACGGGCTGGATCCCATCCAAGAGGTGGGTGCCTCAAGGGGGGACGCACAAAACAACCAGACCTCAGCCTCTGACCCTTCACGGGTATCTCCCTGCCTTATGGTGTTAGGAACACTTGACTTGGAGGATTTAAAGTTCCCTATTTGACAACTTCTAATGTTTGAATATGTGAGAACCAGATAACGGGGAGTTATTTGGATGCATATCCCCGAGATCCTACCTAGACTAAAAATTTCTTTTGGCAACTCTTGTGGAGGAAAACTTAGTGATTTTTTAGAATTTTTTTTAGATGTGGTTGTTGGTGAGATTGAGGGTGTGAACCGATATCATTCAAATTAAGTGGGAGTGGATAGTTCCTTCAAGAAAAGGGTGGGGTGTTTCAAAATCCCTTTGGGGGAAACTTACTTCAACCTCCACAATTAAAGATGAAACTATGTGAGTGAGTAGTGACTTTGTGTGTGAGCAAGTGATAAAATGTGCCAAATTTTTTAATAAGTTAGGTGTCACCTTGCAACCTGTGGACTTCGTGTGGTCCTTACAAGTCTTGATTACCTATCTTACTAGATGCCATTGGTACAACCTTGCAGAATTTTAAAGTCCCTAGAGAACTAGCATGTGGACATGTGGGTCCTTACCAATCCTTTAAACTCCCTAATGTGATTTAATCTAAGAAAACTTCAAAAGACTATCCTAGATTGTGGACATTTGGGCATGTATGGGCCCGTTACATTAATCTTTAAACTCCCCTAGTGATGTAAACTAAGAAAGTAGCTTCAAAACTATCCTATCTTTGTATCATGTGGGCATGTATGGGCCCTTATAATATTTAAGATATTTTTGAAAATAAACTAAGAGGAGTCCCAAAGGGGGTTGTTGTCCTCTCCTAAATATTTTTTCCTTAAGGGAGATGAAATCTTCCTTCAATCATTTTTCTGATTCTCAAGATCTCTCTCTGGTGCGAGAGAAGAGCATACTCTACGATTGAAGTTTGATTTATGGTCTCGATGCAAGTGTTTATATATGTGATATTGAATGATTCCAACTTAACTTTTACAATCAAAGCAAGTCATCCATGTGGCAAAATGAAAGCAAAAAGAGGAGAAATATGGATTTTAACCCCCTAAGTGCCTATGTTTTTATAACCCTTCATGTGGAGAGGGAATCTAAGTGTGGTGCATATTACAAATTTCATAGAATCAATATTTAAAAAGGCTATGGGCCTTCAAAACATCACAAAAAACCCTTACAATGTTGAATTTTTGGATAGATGCACGAGTCACAGAGTAGACAGAGGCACATGTGGTGCCAATGCGTAGATAAACAACGACCTGTTGGCACACATGCATAGAATGCGCCTAGGAACAAAGTTCTCTTGGCGCACATGCTTGGAAGGTGCGCCCATGGGCTGAAAAACCCGTGCACTTTCTGATACACGGCCGGGAAGAAAATTTTGAATGAAATTCTCCTATATCAGCTCTGAATTTAGCTTTTTGTAGGTAGGCTTGGGCCAATTATGATCCCTACAAGTCAAATAAACCAAAAAGAAGTGCCCAAACAACCCAAATGGGGAGGAAATTGATACCTATCCCCAGTAGAGTCGCCAATCTGTTGTATCCTTTTCGTCACCTGAATGAGCAAAAGAGGGACACTTGCAAGTCCAGTTGGGTTAGCTGGACAAGACATAAGTTAGTGCAAGATTTAGAAACATCAAACAAAAGAAATAAAAAAACAACTAAGCTAACAACAATTAAAGAAACTAAACTAAAGTGCATAAGGGAATTAGAACCAAAATTAACCAAACAATTGACCAATATTCATGCCACCCATGGATAGATTGTATTAGTGGGCAAACACCAAAGAGAAAGGGAGACTTATGGGTCTCCTCCTCCTCCTCCAAGGGAGGGCTCTTGAATCCCCAATGAGAGATCTCTTCTTACAAATAGAAAACTAAAAGGAAATGGTGAAGAAATCCAAAGCTCATTCACTCAAGACGTGATGTGAATAGCCCAATGAAATGGTGCTTATATGCTCCAATGAGGAAAGAGGTTCCTTGCAGGAGAATAGAGGCAGCATAACAATACAAATAGATTCTTGGAAATATAGTGCACCCATGGCCTCTTTTTATAGAAAATCTTTGAGGCATTATCCAATCGGTCTTTAGTGTGAACAAGGGGCCCTTTAGGGCACCTTTAGGTATTTGACCAGCCCCCCATTTGGATTCAACTCAGATTTGGGGGTCAAATCGACTTGGGATCTGAACCAGAAGTGGGTGGGAGGCTGACCATAATCATTAATGCGTCATTCTGAGGTGTGTGTGACTTTTTTCATCCACAGTTGCGCATCGGGTGCATGTGCGGTTTCCTTGCATTTTTGACTGGTGCACGTGCACGGACTTCATTTATATTATGAGCACATGCTGATTTTATAATGAGTTGTATAGTTTGTGCCCTTTGGAAATGCATTTTTGGGCCATGAATGAACTAATAGGTGTTTGGAGATGCTGGATTCCTGTAACCATTTGCGGATGAAATTTTAGTGATAACAATGTGAATTCCACAAAATCCCTTGGTACAACAGTGACAAATGTGGCTCAAAACAATCATTGGTGGCGTTGGTCCTAAAGTTTGCACATGACTGCTAAAGGGAAGATCTAGGCCACCTCAAGTTTTGGAATGGTTGGTTTTTTGGTTATTTGATTTTGTTGGTCAGTTGGACGGTTGGTTTACCAAGACAAGAACATAGTTGGGTTGGAAAAATGATATGGATGAGGGTTCTCCTTGGCTGGTGACACACAAATGACAGAAAAGTGAGGTAATAGAGGAAAGAACACGGGAAACAACAAACCACTCAATGAATAATCTGTTGTAAGAAGTTTAATACTTAAAATATTATTTCAAGGCATTACAAATGTATCAAAAAAACAATTACTCCCACATGTTGCAATAGAAACAAACATTTACCAAAGAATTAGTTGTTTTACAGGTTACATTTCAGTAAAGACAAGTTATACAATAGTTGAAGGAAATGAAGTGTACTTTGCACAAATAAAAAACTGCATTCAAAATAAGATAAAAACACATGTAGATTTGGACATAAACACATGTAGATTTGGACATAAACACATTGTCATCAAGAGTATATTCACCAGGTAGAGAGATTTAATCCATGCATAGAATAGGTTCAACCAGTTTGATGTATTGATATTATTTTCCCAAAAACCAAACCCTCAAAACATACAAAAAATGCATATTTATCAAAGTTGTAGAGGCTCTCGTCCATCTAAAATTGAGGCTTAACTCTACACTATCAGTTGGAGAACAACTTATTGACTTAAGTAAACATTGTTGGAGTATATAAATGTATTGTTTAAACTGACTTAACAAAAAGAAGTGGTTCATATCAAACATAAATGACCAGTTACTATGCCTTATTCTAAAAGAGTCTTGCAATTAAACAACTAAAATTGTTGCTAATCATAAACCAAACTGATGCATATGTTGAATCGATCTGAGTCTTTGACAGAACTAAATAGGACTAATAGAAATGGATTCTGATTCGAGTGCTTGCATCCATGTGCATTGTTGGAGGCTAACTGGGAGATAACTGGATAGAATTCTTCACATTATCTCCGCGAGGAAGAGGAAAGTCTGATGGTACTTCTTTTGGATTCTTTGATATTTCTTCTATAGTCTGGAGTGTATTTTCTCCAATTCCTAGTTGTGGTATTACAGGGTCCAGATCTAAAGCTTTAGTTCTAGTACCTATTGGATGTCATCAAGCTTCTTTGTCTTGACCGTAACCGACCCTTTCTTCTTGTCTTTCTCTGTGATGGACTGGTTGTGTTCTGCTAGTGTTTTGCTTCTCCTTGTCCTCATGTCATACCCATGAACTACCTCGTGTTCCTTTGAATCCGAGTTGCTGCCTGATGAGTAATCTGATGTTGTAGACTAGATATATTTAGAAAGTCATTTGAGACATGAAAATCTATAGATTCACCTGTAACATGTCATTTTCTTCGTTTGGCCCCGTTTAAAGAATACTTTAATGAAAACAATTAATGAGGATAAGCCATTTTGGCAATTCAATGTTCGAGAGCTTTTGAATGAAGAGTATAACTATATTCTGAATGACCAAACTTGTGAAGTCATTAACCAATTTTTATCACTAAGAAAATTCACCAGAGATTAAGATACTTTAATCATTGAATATTTCGGGACTTCAAGGGTTCTGGCCCTTCAACACTTCGACACTTCATAGCTACGAAACTTTAGGGAACTGTGGTTTCTCTGCGTTAAAATCTCCCGAAGTGACATGGAAACATGTTGTCACAATCAATGACATATCATAAAAATGAGAGTGACACGTGTCACCTAAAATAACACAGATGTCATAACCAAAGTACCTGAAATGAGTGTCACGTGTCATCTGAAATCAATTGACGGGTGGCATATGACACGTCAGCTGAAAAAGATTTTATGAGAAAGAGGCTCTGACACTTTGACACTTCGGGGCTCCCACACTTCGGGACTTCGGGGATCCGACACTTTGGGACTTCGAGGCTCTCGCACTTTGGAAACTGTGTTTTCTCTGGATTAAAATCTTGCAAAGTGACGTGGCAGCCACTTCGACAATTCGACGTTTGGGGATTTTTAGGATTGAAAAAAAAAAAAACTTGGACGCGTGGACACCAAAGTCCCATAGTGAAAATTCATATTGCTTTGTGGTTAAAACCTTTCGTGATTTTGAAACTTTGAATGCACAAGAGTTGTTGATCTTAATTGATTGTTGGATCTAGACCATCAAAATTTTTAATCTGTCTGTTACTCACAACCTAATCCTGAAATCCACTGCTCTGAATTGTTGCGTCTTTCTTTTTGGATGTTTCTTGTGCATATAAAGGACTTGGTTGACCTGCTGCACGCTCAATCAATGGTAAACATGATGAAACATGTTTCAAACTCAAGCCAAAACATGTAATCACCTTTTAAGAAATCAATACAATGATTGAAAGCAAGTAATGACCAGTAGGGGCCATTGACATGAGTCATTAAATCATGGAGAATAAATTTAGCAAACACAAAACCAAAATTATACCTTTTATGGATGTATAGGGTAAAGGAGGGAAAGGGAAGGGGTGCAGACCTATGTTACAACAGGTGGTCAAGGTCAAATACAAGGAGACGAACCCTGATTCAGAATCTGATCCAAAAAATATTGAAAACAGACAAATCATCGACGTAGACCCCACTGCTACTGTCATGACCACAATAATTCAACCAGAAGAACTAGTAGATCCTGAAGAAGGGGATTGCCTCTTCCATTCACAGATGTGGGTGAAGGGGACCCTATTTCATTTCATTGTTGATAATGGTAGTTTGAGAACCTCATCGCAACTGAGGTCCTCAAACAATTGTGGTTGTCAAAAACACCACACCCGCAACCATACAACATCGGGTGGGTTCACCAGGGACGAGATCTCCATGTCATCTAATAGTTTCACCTATCCTATGGCATCCAACCTGTTATCACTCCAGGAAACTCTCTTAGGTTGTATCTCAGAGATGCCTGGTAACTTAACTAATATCTCAATGATTCACTCAAATGGATCAAGTCAGATGACTAAATCAAACCTCACTCACTCAAGACATGCATAAACACACTTAGATTGACAAGGCTTTCAACTACTACTGTTCAGAGAGTTTGTAAAAAAGTGAATGTGTGGAGAATCCTTACTATACCAGCAGAATCATACAATAAACATATATGAATGACCAATTACAATAAGTAAACAATACTTGCAATTCTAACTCATCAATGCAAAGATAGGATGACAACTATCAGGCATTATACAAACTTGAATAACATGAATATAACATTCAAGTACAAGTACATACTAGATAAGAAGATAGGAATCTGAACAAGTAATGGCAAAAGAAGCTTGTATTACTTAATAGGAAAATGAGAAGCTTGAGTACAAAGTTTGAAAGAGTCTCCAAAATCGAACCTTTTGTTCATTTTCTGTCTTCAACTTTATAGCTTTACAATACAGTTTTCAGATCCTAAATTAATGGATCTAATTTTCTAAATACAGAAAGTAAACAATATTTACAAAAAACTAGGAAGAGGCCCTCAAAATGAGGTCAATCCATATCTAATGATCTTGAAGAGTGATAGAGTGTTGATGAAGTGAAGCCTAGCCTTCCAAGGCTGTTTGATTTGGTCCTCCAAGGATAAAATTCGAATTTGCTGAAGTGTGCAAAAATCCTGATTTTATGTCTTTGAAAAAGATACCGAATATGATTGAAACACCTCTTCTTTTCCTTATCCCTCAAAAATGGATATTGGGTTTGACTTGATAATTCAACAAATGTCCATTCGAAGAGGTTTCATACCATTCAAACTCAAAAAATCCCGATCTGGGCAAAAACTCGGTGATTCTGGCAGTTACAGGCTTTCGGTGGTTAAGGGGGGGAAAAATTTAGGCCTCTTAACCACCGAAAGCACTTCTTCCGGTGGTTAAGAGGGGAAAACATTAGGCCTCTTAGCCACCGAAATCTGTAACTTTCAAAAACGGATCTGCGGCGAATTAATTTGAATGGGAATCACAATGACTCGGATTTTTCTTTGAATTGGATGACAAATGGCTCAATATTCAGCAATTGAACTCGAATTCCACTTGGCAACCTTGAAAAATCATGAGATTATGGCTTTTGAGTATGAGTTTGCATGAGGAAATCACGGGATCACGACAATAACAATGACTCTTGGATTCAATATTGAATATTAATGAAATTGAAACATAAATCAAATGAAGTCATAATGATTTTGTATCCTCGTGACTAGAGATAATGAAGGCCCATGTTACAAATCAATTATGTTATCTGAAAATCATGCATGGAATTCTGGATTTTTGTCGAGCCTTAATTCTGAAATGACAATTGGTAGTTAAAAGGAGAACAGGGCATAAATCTTCAGATAATATGCCATAAGAACTTCATACCTCACCACCTAGATAAACTTTCGGTGGTTATAACTTAATGATTGCGCCCATTTGACATCTGGCTCGTGCAAAAGCACGAGCTTTTTCCTTTGGCGCATAGAAACATTTTCGGTGGTTAACATGCCCTTTATTTTCGCCTCTTAACCACCGAAAACCAAGACTTTTGGTGGTTAATGAGCAATTTTTTAGCCCCTCTTAACCACCGAAACCTGAGATTTAAAGATTTGATTGCGAAGACCAAAATTCATGTATTTTCCAAGTTTGTATCCAAATAGCAGACCTTCTAACACACCTAAAAAAATTTGGAAATGCATTTTTGGACCTGTTCCTATCACCTAAAAATTGGTAAAATGACAGTGCTATTTTAGGAGATAACATATGGCTCCTACTCGGGGATGGAATCCTCCCAGTGAGGTTCCAAGAACAAGTAGTTCTAGTCGCCTTATCGGTTGGGCTATGGAGTCATGTGGCCTATGCAATCGGTAGCCTGCTCTGCTTATTCAACCAAAATCTGAAAACAATATTTGCATATCTTTGAAATTGCAGTTCCATTGGGCATGGAGTCAGTTGTACAACCACCCTCTGAACACCTGTAACTTGCATGCAACCTTCTGCTTATTCATGAAATCAACAACTGGAAAATATCTAACTGCTCGAATGGCGAGCTTATTCCTCTGCCTATCCCTACTCTAACCGGATTTGCATTTGGGTTAGGTAAAGGCTGATTTCCATAACAGCCATCCAAGCAATTTTAATACTGAAACAATCTCATCTTTATCACTGATCAACAAATGAAGTTGGGCATGAAACAACAGTGATAAGAGTTCATCCAAGAAACCATACTCACCCATAAACAATGGGAAGCTAAGGAAATCTGAAATCTTCAGGTTCTCTGAAAAGTATAAGTCCATGAAAGGTGCCACTAGATCCTCAAGAAGAAGATAAGAATCATGTTTCTCATCTATAGCAGACACTTTCTCAACCATGCCTATTTCTCTAACAGAAGATGAATAATCTTCTGGTTCTCTTGATATTAACTCGTGATCATCAAAAACTACAATTTCCTTATCAGAATAATGCTCACAAGAGGATAACAACACAGGATTTCCATCACATGAAAAAGGATCAGTGAAGAACATGTAATCTCTTATGAAGTCCTCATTCTTCATAGGCTCTTCTTGATTTACAAATTGATCATAAACTTCACAAGCATACCTATCTCTGGAGGACTCAAAAAATATTGAAAAATCTGATTCTGAATCTGAAATGAACTCACATGATCGTTGTTTTTCCAAATCTTCTTCAACCTCATTACTCCCCTACTCAAAATCTGAAGTATATTGACATTCAACTTGCTCATGTGCTCACAGATTTTCAGAGTCAACCTGTATTCTAATCCACCTGGATGCACGAATGTTCTCCTCTACCTCTTGAGCATATTCAAACAACTGAGTTAGGGATGAAGACTTCCTTTCTAGCAGAAGAAGAACTAAATATGAATGTTGAGCCATAACATAGTACAACATGGCAACTATCTCTGTAGGCCAGATTTCCAAAGGCATGTCATGATACATGCGGTAAAACCTTCGATTGAAAACAAGCAAAGTTTCATTCTGCTCTCTCTCCAAAGCATAAAAATCAACAAGGTAAGAATCCAATGATTTGTACTCACCCCAATACTTCAAGAAAGCTTTAGAGAACTCGATCCAAGAGCCAATAGAATCATCTCTTAGACCTTTAAACCATGCAGTAGCATCTCTGATCAAAGACTTGGAGAAAAATCTCATGATCACATCTTCATGAACAATCTCAAATCGCTCAACAAAATCCTCAAAGGATTCCAAGTGCCTCTCAGCTGAAACTTGATCCTCTTCGGAAAAACAAGGAAGATATTCATAACAGTTAAGAGGATAAGGATGAAGGAGATGGGGTAGTTTTAATGGCCTAAACATTTTCATCCTAATCTTGGTTTGAAAGGCATTGCGCCCATTTGAGGGATACAATGTTGATGAAAAGGTTCAGCAGTAATGACAACAGGTATTGAAGTCTGAGTATACTCAGAATCAATCTCAATTTCGACAAAGTCAGAAGAGTGATCAAATGCAAGAGGAATTGGAATACAAGACTCATTTTTAAGAGTAGGTTGTGATGAGGATATTAAATAAACATCTATAGCATAGGGCTGTAGGGTCTCTCCTTCTTCTAAAGATGGATAAATGAAAGCAGGATGGTAGTCTTCTAAATATACAAAACAAAAAATGATTCTCTTTACATGTAAAGGGAACAACATGAAAGAGTTAATAAAAAACAAAAATAATTCATGAAGTAGACTGATAAATTGATATCTGGATTCAAAGTTCAGCCTCTTCATATTTTGTTAATTGGATTCTTCCCAGTGGAGTCTTATTTAAACTTAGATGGATCAGGGAAAGAACAATCTTTTCAAATCTTCCCTAACAACAGGAATAGATTTTGTTCAACTTTCACAAATGGGTCTTTCAGGACACTCTCTTCAATATGCATACTGGTATGAATATAGGAATAAAGCTATTCTACTCTATTTGTGAAGGATGGAAAAAGAAGAACAGTCCTCTCCTAAGGCAACTTGTAAGACTTCTTCCCCTGAGTGATATACAATGTCAAACTCAGAAATGAGGTTTATAATTTCAGAAACTAATGGAGGCTTGCCACCCTTCATGTTTTCTGTTTCAATTTCAGATTTCTGAAAACATGAAGATTCAGAAAAATAGGCTTAACAGAATATGGTCTAGAAACAAATAAAGAACAATACCTCTTGAAATCCTTGAGCTAGATAATCAACAGATCTGAAAATCTATCTCTGTAAGACTCGTCCCCTTCTGATGATCTTTTATGGATCTGTCATAGGTCTTCAATGGAGTCGCCACTGAATTTGTTCTTCATGGAGTCGCCAGATAGATGATTACAATCAAAATATGTCCAGGCTTTGCCTATCATCAAAGATGGATCTATGTCGTCTCCCAGGGAAGCTGGGCTTCAATCTCCTCTCCCCGGCAATGGTGCCAATTTGTTATCACTCCAGGAAACTCTCTTAGGTTGTATCTCAGAGATGCCTGGTAACTTAACTAATATCTCAATGATTCACTCAAATGGATCAAGTCAGATGTCTAAATTAAACCTCACTCACTCAAGACATGCATAAACACACTTAGATTGACAAGGCTTTCAACTAATACTCTTCAGAGAGTTTGTAAAAAAGTGGATGTGTGGAGAATCCTTACTATACCAGCAGAATCATACAATAAACATATATGAATGGCCGATTACAATAAGTAAACAATACTTGCAATTCTAACTCATCAATGCAAAGATAGGATGACAACTATCAGGCATTAGACAAACGTGAATAACATGAATATAACATTCAAGTACAAGTACAGACTAGATAAGAAGATAGGAATCTGAACAAGTAATGGAAAAAGAAGCTTGTATTACTTAATATGAAAATGAGAAGCTTGAGTACAAAGTCTGAAAGAGTCTCCAAAATTGAACCTTTTGTTCATTTTCTGTCTTCAGCTTTATAGCTTTACAATACAGTTTTTAGATCCTAAATTAATGGATCTAATTTTCTAAATATAGAAAGTAAACAATATTTACAAAAAACTAGGAAGAGACCCTCAAGATGAGGTCAATCCATATCTAATGATCTTGAAGAGTGATAGAGTGTTGATGAAGTGAAGCCTAGCCTTCCAAGGTTGTTTGATTTGGTCCTCCAAGGATAAAATTCGAATTTGCTGAAGTGTGCAAAAATCCTAATTTTCTGTCTTTGAAAAAGATACTGAATATGATTGAAACACCTCTTCTTTTCTTTATCCCTCAAAAATAGCCATTGGGTTTGACTTGATAATTCAACAAATGTCCATTCGAAGAGGTTTCATACCATTCAAACTCAAAAAATCCCGATCTGGGCAAAAACTTGGTGATTCTGGCAGTTACAGGCTTTCGATGGTTAAGAGGGGAAAAATTTAGGCCTCTTAACCATTGAAAGAACTGCTTTCGGTGGTTAAGAGGGGAAAAATTTAGGCCTCTTAACTACCGAAAGATGTAACTTTCAAAAATGGATCTGCGACGAATTAATTTGCGTGGGAATCACAATGACTTGGATTTTTCTTTGAATTGGATGACAAATGGCTCAATAATCAACAATTGAACTCAAATTCCACTTGTCAACCTTGACAAATCACAAGATTATGGATTCTGAGTATGAGTTGGCATGAGGAAATCACGGGATCACGATAATAACAATGAATCTTGTATTCAATATTGAATATTAATGAAATTGAAACAGAAATCAAATGAAGTCATAATGATTATGTATTCTTGTGACTAGAGATAATTAAGGCCCATGTGACAAATCAATTATGTTATCTGAAAATCATGCATGGAATTCTGGATTTCTGCCGAGCCTTAATTCTGAAATGACAATTGGTAGTTAAAAGGAGAACATGGCATAAATCTTCATATAAGATGCCATAAGAACTTCATACCTCACCACCTAGATAAACTTTCATTGGTTATAACTTAATGATTGTGCCCATTTGACATCTGGCTCATGCAAAAGCACAGGATTTTTCCTTTTGTGCATAGAAACATTTTCGGTGGTTAACAGGCCCTTTATTTTGCCTCTTAACCACCGAAAACCAAGACTTTTGGTGGTTAATGAGCAATGTTTTAGCCCCTCTTAACCACCGAAACCTGAGATTTAAAGATTTGATTGCCAAGACCAAAATTGATGTTTTTTCCAAGTTTGTATCCAAATAGCATACCTTCTAACACACCTAAAAAAAATTTGGAAATGAATTTTTGGACCTGTTCCTATCACCTAAAAATTGGTAAAATGACAGTGCTATTTTAGGAGATAACACAACCCTTCAAGGATGAGGTAGTGTGTGATGTTTCCACTCTTGATTTTTGTGATGTTTTTTTGCACCAACCATATATGTGGAAACAACATGTTGTTTATGAGTCTCGACCCTGTAGTGTTATTATTACTCTGGGGGGTCAACTCTACCAAATACTAGAGGTAATTTCAACTACTATTCCACCAAAACAATGTCACAAGGTAATCTCTCATACCGCAAAATTCATCCTATTCACAATCTATTCAAAGGATGCACAAAAGGCCACTACAACCACTGTAGCCTCAACACCTTCTATCTAGCAAAAGAAGACTGCCAAAGAGCAAGAGGATATTGTTTCTTCACCTAGAATGGTGCCTACACAATTCCCAATCAAATCTAGAGACAACAGATTGGTGGAACAAATTCGACCCCGCTAGCAACAGGATCATGACAACCTTCCACAGGTCAAGCAACACAACTTCTCCAACAAGGCACACAACTCACCAAGATTCAACTTCAAAAAATGATTTTCTCTCTTCCCTAGGCACTCAATGCAATGGAGACCATTGCTTCTTAAGGGGGGATGACTGATCCAGGTGGATATTGGTGGCCACCCATCTATTCCAACGAGCTCCTCTTGTCAGTTTTTATTTCAACAAGTTCTATTGTACTTCTTTGTAATTGTGGGTTATTCACTTATGGGGATGTATGAATCCCTACACCGGTCTCCCACTTAATCCAACTAGCTTATTTTGTATGTTTTCATATCAACACATATTTCTGTACTTCCAAGGTCGTTTTGGGGCCATAAACAACATTTTTTTGGCATGCCACAGTCAAACTATAGACATAGTCACACTTTGATGACATAATGCATAGTTCTCAAAAATACCTTTCCAACGGGATATCACGCGCCTAAAATAGAGAACATATGAAAAAGTTATCACTCCGAGAAGTTAATATACTAACTTACCCAAATGGGGCCCACATGAATTTTTGCGTTTCATCTCCTAGGGTTAGGTTTTTGGATGTCTAGGGTTTTGGCATTCATTTTTATCATAAAAATTCCTTCAAAGCCTCATTGTAATCATCTTCTTGCGAATGAGCGCAGCCGTCACATCTCTTCTCATAGATAAAGATTCCACCATTCTAGCGAGTCTTGCACTCTGTATTTTTACAGTCTCTTTACAATTCTTTCATTAGTAAAAATAAAGTATTGTTGTATTTCTCTGTTTCTGGCAATTTTCATGAGTATTTCATTGTAATTTCTTTGCTTCTTTTCATTCCGAAAATAATCCTGATCATTGGTGTCTCTTGCTACGTTGGTGCTTAGCGGTGGGGATTGGTGTCTCTAGTAGATTGGTGTCTACGAAGATCTGCAAGAGATTGGTATCTCTTGCTAATTTGGTTCTTAGTGGTGGGGATTAGTTTCTCCAGTAGATTGGTGTCTACGAAGATCTGTAAGAGATTGACAGATCTTTCTAAGTTGGTTCTTAGTGGTAGGGATTGGTGTCTATGAATATCTGCAAGAGATTGGTGGCTCTTGCTAATTTGGTGCTTAGCAGTGGGGATTGGTGTCTCTAGTAGATTGGTGTCTGCGAAGATATATAATAGTAGGTTGGTTCCTACCAAGATTTGTACCAGTGGAGATTGGTGTCTCTAGTAGGTTGGTGCCTACAAATAATTATAAAGAGAAATTTTGTGGTTTTCTCCAGAAATGGTTTCCACATAAATCTTTTGTTCCATGTTTTGCAGTTAATATGTTATTGTTTTATGAATGTTTGAAAAAGTGAAAAAAATTCTTATACTAATTCACCCCCCGCCGCAGTATAAGTGTGTGCTCACCATGCATGTAATGTAAGTTGGAATTGGCAGGTGAAAAAGGTCCTTTAGATCCTACATTTTTACATCTTTCTCTATCTAACAACATAATGTCATAATGATACAACATGCAATATTGCATCAAATGGTTGTGTGATTTAGTGCCTATATCACAATAGTAAGTATGGTCATAAGGGTGAGATATAGAGAAACGATGATTGAAGTGTACAAACATTAATATCTTTCCTCTTCTAAGCATATTAAACTCATTCCTCATTAGTGAAATACTTTGAATTGAGTTTTAGGGAAACACAATGGTTTTTACCATGTTTTCCTCATAATTGCATTCAACAGCTAGAGGCCACTTTTCCATTTAAAATTAGTTTCTCATGTGTTGATCTTGCTGACACCAATTATCCATATTAAAGAACATATAATGTACATCATAAAGGAATTATTTTATTTTAGCAAAGAACTAATCTGAATGAAAGCCAGACATAAGTTTCTGAGGGCCTTTTGTGCATATTTCAGGTGTCGAGTAAAAATGAGTTTTCAAATTTTGACGGAGGTTACCAAGATGTTTTTGGAGCTTATGAACTTAATGTAACCAATGGAATTCTATTTGACAACACATGTATTCAAATAGAGTATGAATGCCTTCACTAACCAATCACACAACCAGATAAAATATCAACAGACTAATGTTTTTATGTGGTAAAACCCATGTGGGGAAACATCCATGGTCCTAGCCAACATGGCCTCTTGAGGCAATTTATTAATGAAAAATAATCTATATTGCAGAGAGTTTCTCACAATCAATCATCAAAAAATGACCCTCCATGCTCTTTAAATAGAGATAATGCACCAATTAGGTGTTAAACCACAAATCAATGTAGTTGTTAAGATCAAGGAGAGTATGAATAATCATATCACTCTAGGTCAGGAAAATATTGCAGTCGATGACACATTAACCTAATCACAAATGCATACTAATTCATACTAAAGAAACAAAATTTAACATAATGACACAATATACCAAGTTGATCTTAAATAACTCCTAAGTGTCTAAATATCCTAACATCCCCCCTTAAAAACAACTTGGAATAAGATTGAAGGATTTACAAAGGTGGCATAATAGGAGAAGGAAGGAGGCATGAGAGCCTATCCCCCCTATTCATGCAGAATAATTTCCTTTCAATAGTAAGGGGTACTCCCCGATGCATGATCCCAATTAGACTATGAATCATTTGGTTTAGGATACCCATTTGGATTCTGGCCCAGTTCCCATTACTGGGTTTGAGGGGTGATTGTATGACTTTGAAATGAAATCGAAAATGTAGATGCAACTAACTAAATGTAGAAATAAAACAAAACTATCCTATCCTATCTAGGAGCGACTACGATAACCAATGAGAAACTATAAATGAAACTAATCCTTGCAAATGACTTATTCCATGTAGTTGTTAAGAAGCAACATGGTTAGACAGCACATGCATGTAAGTAACATAACTAGATTAGTCTAAGTCATGAGATTACATGCATAAACAACTCATCATATCAGAACAAAGAAGAGAAGAAAGAGTAAACGAAGCTATAATAAATATTTTGATTTTCATAAGAACAATCTATAAGAAAAAGAACATTCTTACAACACATGTAAACAACATATAGTTTTATGAAAATATTTTACAAGAAGCCACCATCCACAAGAGTTATTCTTTCTAACAAAGGGCCCCGAGGGATTCTCGATATTAATTCTCAAAACAATTTTTGAATATAAAATACTTAAAGAGTCCATTTAAAATGGGCCTTTTACTCTACACATAGTAGTTTGAGTATCTGTTGATAGTGTCTTCTTGAATTCTATAGGAAGTAGTTACAAGTCTCTTCAACTCCCCCTTCTCAAATGTTGTTGACAAATATTATAATAGGACTAAGTTAATGATGGTTGGAAAAAATACAAAATAGAATGTGGTTGTGGGAAAATTTGAATTTTCTATTTTTTCTTATTCACTTGTCTTTGTCCCTCACATAGGCTACCCAAGCTAAATGTTGGCCTTCAATTGATATAACTTTTTGATACAAGAGTTCTTCCAAAGTAGCTATGCGAGAGGCCGAGTTGTTCGAAAGAGTTTTCATGTCCTTTGTCAAATTGGGCATGAGTTCTTGGATTATTGTTTGAGTCTTGGTGGGATGGACGAGATGCTCCTCCATTAATTCTATTTTCACCTTTGTAGTTGCTTGAGTATACTCTCTCATATTTGATTCATGTTTTCTCGAATTTCTTCAAAGAGTTTCTCCTCTGTCTTGGTTTTCTCGAGCTCCTCAATGGGAGGAATATACCCCTTATGTGTCAAAACATGTGCAATTTTGTGGAGATGTGCACAAATTACAAGTGAGCTCTTTGTTTCCTTTTCATCCCCCTCCCCAACTTGTTGGCATCGATCAAGGGAATCATAGTCGATTCTTATTTCCCCTTTTAGAGAACGATGGATATCGATTGGATCATTCAGGTTCTTATTGATCCATGGTTGCATATCGTTTAATCCTTCCCTGATGGCTACAAATTGGAGAGTCTTGGCTTGCATGAAACTGTGCTGATCCATTATTTGTGTTGCCAACTACTGAAAAAATTGAAGATGGGCATACATGTCTATAATCATCTTATCAAGTTATTCCCTAACCTTCTCTGCGCATGTCTTGAATTCTCTGAGGCCTTCTTTTTCTTTTCTTGTGTGCTTGAGTTGCTCCTCCAACTCTCTAATCCTAGCATTGTTTTCTTCATTTTGACAGAAAAAATTATTGAGGTTTTGTTCCGTTTCCTCGATGAAAGCAGTTCCGACAGATGCTATGGAGAGAGGGTCTTTGTTGACATATTATATAACCTAAGTCTATGTGATAACAGATAAGGGGTTTCCTCTAGTAACCAATATATTTATGGTCAGACGTTGCACAATCCTATTGGTAGCCTTATCAAATATGAACTTCTTCAAATTGGCCACCTTGTTGGGCTTGTAGGGTGTGTGAATTACTAGCCCCTTTTTGTCGATTGGAAGGTGACTCCCAGTGAGAGGAACCCGTACAGAAATGTTTGGGATGTTGATGTGTAATGTCCCCACTTTGGGACATCATTATATTACAGAGTGTTATGATGACTAGAGTAGCTAGATGGAGGTTATAGTGAGTACATGGACTATTGAGGGGTATTTTTGGGTCTGGCTTGCATCACTCATATAATTTCATCATTATGATCCATTCCACACAACGTGTCTTTGGTTTCGTTGCATTCCAATGATTTCTGTGATTTTGAGTTATTTTGGGCTATAGGTTAATTAAATTCACTAAGGAGGTCATATTGGTCATAATACTTGGAGGAACCTCTTAGTGTAATAAATCATTGGAATCAGGAGGAATAACACTACAATATAGGATGATGAGAAGTGACTTTCAGTGGTTAGGGAAGCCACAAGGAGAGATAAGGTACTTTTCAGAGGTAAAATGGTTAATTAATTAATTAAAGTGATTTAATTAATTAATTAATAATTAAATAAACTAAAAGTCACTTTGAAGAGACAAGGTGAGCAGGGAGGATAAAAGAGAGATAGGGGCCTCTATTCTCTCATTATGTTGTTTATCATTTTGATATTTGGATTCTTGCTAGTGAGCCCATGCACTTGGGGGTTTTGAATTAACAAACCCTAGAGATCAACTCAGTGGTGAAAGATCCTAGCCAACCTGGTCCAAGCTTGTTCACGAAGGTGAAATATTCCTCCCTCACCATTATACATAATATATACTCAGCTTCAGAGGGGTTCTACATTAGCCACAGGTTCAGAGAGAGATAGGGTGCAACTTCAAGATGGTTTCCAGTAGGAGGGTGCACCATCTTGAGGAGAGGATCTCATTCTAGGCATAGGAGAAAGATTCAGAGAAAATAGACTTCTAGGTATTATTCGTATGGCCTAGGGCGCCTTTTCTATCCTATTCCAGAGGAGGTGTCCATGTTATCTTATTTATTAGAGATCAGTACATGTTCAGAGAGAGGAGGGCACACCACTGATTGAGGATCCAGTCATTTGGAGGGTTAGATATCTATCATTCGGCCTGAGACTCCACCGGGGGATTTCTAGTGGCCTGATCTACAATTTGGTGTCTTTTCTAGAGGGTTTTGAGGCCATCTTCATAGAGGTCGAATTCTTGGGTCTTCAGTAATCCAGGAGGGTGCAAGCCAATTGGGGGATCGTTTATTTATATGGGCATACATTCACCGTTCAACTTGAGACTTCACCAGTGGTTTGGTAATGGCCCTATATACACTTCGAAACATTTTTAGAGTGTTTGGAGGCCTCTAGTAGCAGTGCTGAATTTTGGGCATATTCAACTTTCTAGCAAGGCGTAACTTATTCAATTTGGGTTTTGACACTTCAGGAGGTAGGGATATCATCTTGTTATTCATATATTGTAGCCTTGTGGCCTTTGGAGGCTTGTATCTTCTCTTATTTATCTTTTTTGAGGGTTGTCTTCACATTGCTACTAGCTATTAGCTATATTGTACCAAATCTGCAGATCCATTGTATCAAGGTATTCTTCTATTATGAATAATATTAGATCTGAGGTAATTTTAGGTTATCTCTTGTATTGTTGATCTTGCATCTTGTTGAGGTATGTTCCAATTCTATATTTATGTTGATTATTGCTGCAAACACACATAACAACCATCAGAATAAAACCTAGTGCAACTTAAAAGACCAAGACTACAAAGTGTTTGATGAAATTCCACAACCAGAAACATTTAAAAATCACATGAGAAACACAATGTTCTTGGCATCTTGGCTTGGGAACATTACAGTAGTATCAGAGTGTTGATCCTCCCATCTAGTGGGGATTAGCACATGCATTTAGAGATCAGACTCCTATCGGTTTGAGGGGTCTACCGCAGGGAGAAATGGATAGATAGGAATGGGAGTTAGCCCTATGTGATTTGATAGATGACATACAACATAATACAACACTATGTAGACAAATGGAAGAGAGAGAATCACTACCAGCTAGCATATGGAAGGAAGAACAAATAATTCCTACACCCATTAGTGGCAGGCAACGTTGCTATAGTTTCAAAGTGCCTTGGGAACCAGATCATAGATTTAGGGGTAAAGGTAAGAGACACATTATTGAAGTGCACTATGATAGTGAGGATGAGGAGATGCATGGGGATCCAACCGTAGATTCATATTTGGAGCAATTAGATGGCACTAGTGACTCTTGCACACTTGTGGGGGATAGTGACTCTTGCGCACTTGGGGAGGATAGTGAATCTTGTGCATTGGAGGAACAGTGGGATGGACAGGATGATAGCACATGTGCTTCAATAGTCATATCACATAGTGTTGATGACCTTACACTTTAGCAGAGTGGTGACACTAGTGGGGGTTCACACGTGTTAGCACCTAGACCTAATGGGCTTCCTATGATGACTGTGACACATTGGTCATCTTTTCAGACACCCATGATAGCCACGACACATGAGGATATCAGTGGCATTTCAGACATGATGGAGGAGCCATGTGTGAGGGATGCACAATAGGGACATATGGATCCATAGACCCAAGAGGAGAGACATGATGTGAAAACAATTGACCTTACACATATGTATCCAAATGAGGAGAGTGAGTCACTTCTTTTGGAGACTCCATTGTTTGATCAGGTTGGGGAGACTGACAATTTGATGGGACACTTACTTCCAGGATGGGTTGGCAGTGATGTGGATGCACCCCTTATTGGTCAGGATGACCATAGCACGTGTCTAGACACATCTGTGTGGGATCCAGACGCATATGATAGTAGTAGGGTGAGTGAATAGGAGGATAAAACTACACATACAAGATACAATGTGATTTGGAGGGAGCTAGAAGTTGGTGATGATGTGCAGTCACATACAGGAGGAGCTAGTAGCAAAAAAGACAGGGGGAATTTCAATGTTTTATCTTTTGTAGAGAGTGTTATTGGGGATTCCAGGGTTGACACTAGGAGTGAGGGGCATGAGGTAGCACCTCATCATGACTGTGATTAGGAGTCATGCTACTTGGCATGATAGTTGAGAGTCAGTGAGGACATGATCATGGAAACCACTAGGTGCATTGATGACACACATGCATTGGTGACATATTGTTGTTGGAGGGCATCGATGGCACATGATAGTTTATATGGGGGATTTTTGATAGATGAATTTCATACTCTCAGGGAGAGAGTGTCTATGATGAGGACCGACTACCAACAGTTGTTGATGGACATAGAATATCTATTTGGGGTTGGTGAGATGTATCACAGGGCCTCGAGGGAGTAGGAGTTGGAGGTGGATAGACTCACTCATGATTTGGAGAGAACTCAAGGATTCTTGAGAGGCACACAAACAAACCTTCAAGAATCAGAGTCCATATCATAGGATCTTCTTGAGGAGATTAGATATAGATGCACTACATCTATCTTAGTGGAAAGTCAGATATATCCTTCAGTCATATTTCTAGGGGATGTTGGTGGCTTAGCCGAGGAGAACCAATTGATGGAGGAGCATAAGGAGTACCCAATATCACTGATGAATATGGAGAGTTATGATCCAAAGGCACATGATCTACCCTTCACGAGGATTTTTGAGACAGTCGAGAACTCACATACACATGGGGACTCCAGAGCCAGGGGAATTTTTGAGGACACTTCCATTTGTGTCCCAGGAGTGGTTGACCTTCATGTAGAGGTTGACCTAGTAGTACACCCAGGACCCATGATGCTGCAAGAGTATACAAGAGATTACATGCGCATGAAAGATCATACAGTGGTGAGTGATAGTTCACAGAGACATGCATAGGTGTACAATGGGATTCAAAGGAGCGTATTGGCTTGCAGGGAGGAGACACACTTAGTGGAGTAGGGAGATGCCTCTCCTTTGTAGAAACACATAGTTTTGAGAGATCACCTTCACAGTATCAGGAGTTTCATGAGAGATGAGGGATGGAGAGTGGTTGACCATCAGTTGGAGCAGTTACCCCAGGTTGTACCTGATGATTGGGGTTCAATGATGACTACAGGTGAGTATTTACCTTGGGTACCGGTGGATGATATTTTGGTTGAATCCTTGGGATTGGCCAAATAATATGGTACTTTCCAGTCCTATAGTCAGCTACAGATGTTCCTTTTGGAATTTCTCGACACTTTCATTATTGACAACAACATGGGGGAAGATAGACAGTGGTAGAGGACATGGAGAGTTAGGCCGAGACCACCTGACAGGAGTGATTTTACGACATACAACAGGATAGGGGTGGATCAGCATAGGCATACGATTGAGTCTTTATGCATGATGGTGAGCATCATAGGCCATGTGATAGCAGACATCTCATAGGGTGACACAGATACAAATTCCCATGAGGATGAGAACGAAGGGCTTCCGACAGTGATCAGTATGACACAAGAGCAGTTAGCGGGGATTGGAAGTGATAAACTTCCAAGTTTTCCATGGGATCCGAGAGTCCATTTTGTTAGTAGGTTGTTTCACCTTATGATGACCCAGGTTGTGCCGGAGAGCCACATACTTCATTTTGTGTTGGTTTTGAGTGGGTTTGAAGGGGCTTGTCCTATGGATCAAGACAATTTCTCCCTTTTTATCATCATGATCAATCATGGAGATGGTTGGGAAAATACTACTTCCACAGAGGTTCTTTTACAGATGCAACTTCTGGACAGCAGGTCCAGTTGCCACAGGTATTCCAACTTGAGGATCTAGGAGTGGGGGATCCAATATGTATACAGGGAGAAGACAGTCATGGTGAGAGTAGTGCAACACCATTTTGGTGACCCTTGGTAGAGACTAGCATGGGACCCGGGGATTGCAGGGTTGAGCATTTCATTGACTGATAGAGGGGAGTGGACCCTTGTAGAGGAAAATTATTTTTATTTTCCACTGAGCTTTAGTGTTGAGGAGAGCACATCACTTGAGGGTGTTTCATGGAGGTCTTACAATACCTCACTATGGAAGCAACATGTGCAGTTGGTGGAGAATGTGTTGGTATTGATATGGACTCGGAGGATGGACTCATTCCGGGATGAGACCATGTGTCATGTGTAGGAGACTCATGGTGTTGATATGTTTCAGGATCATGCTTCACAGGGTATTGCAGTTCACGTCCTGATATGGGACCCAGGGGGCGGAGTGTGTGATAGTTCATCTTTGGGTGGAGCCTACTGTGTGTCCCATAGGTGTACATGGGACCTCGGTATTATACTTGGATGTATTCAATTATTGATTGAGGACAAGAAATATTCTAGCAGGGAGGACTGTAATGTCCCCACTTTGGGACATCATTATATTACAGAGTGTTATGATGACCAGAGTAGCCAAATGGAGGTTATAGTGAGTACAAGGAGTATTGAGGGGTATTTTGGGGTCTGACTTGCATCGCTCATCTTATTTCATCATTATGATCCATTCTTCACAGCTTGAATTTGGTTCCATTGCATTTCGATGATTTCCATGATTTCCATGATTTTGAGTTATTTTGGGCTATAAGTTAATTAAATTCACTAAGGAGGTCATATTGGTCATAATACTAGGAGGAACCTGTTAGTGTAATAAATCATTGGAATCGGGAGGAACAACACTACAAAATATGATGATGAGAAGTGGCTTTCAGTGTCCAAGGAAGCCACAAGGAGAGATAAGGTACTTTTCAGAGGTAAAATGATTAATTAATTAATTAAAGTGATTTAATTAATTAATTAATAATTAAATAAAGTAAAAGTCACTTTGGAAAGACAAGGTGAGCAGGGAGGATAAAATAGAGATAGGCACCTCTATTCTCTCATTATGTTGTTTATCATTTTGAAATCTAGCTTCTTGCTAGTGAGCCCATGCACTTGGGGGTTTTGAGGGTTTTGACTTAACAAACCCTAGATATTAGCTCGATGGTGAAAGATCCCACCCAATCTGTCCAAGCTTGGTCATGGAGGTGAAAGATTACTCCCTCACCATATGCTACATCATATCTACTTAGCTTCAGAGGGGTTCTACATCAGCCACAGGTTTAGAGAGAGCTAGGGCACAACTTTAGGAGGGTTTCCAGCAGGAGGGCACACCATCTTGAGGAGAGGAGCTTGTTGTAGGCATAGGAGAAGGATTCAAAGAAAATAAACTTATGGGTATTATTCGTATGGCCTAGGGCACCTTTTCTAGCCTGTTCCAGAGGATGTTTCTCTGTTATCTTGTTTATTGGAGCTCAGTACATGTTTAGAGAGAGGAGGGCGCACAACTGATTGAGGATCCAGTCATTTGGAGGGTTAGATCTCTATCATTCAGCCTGAGACTCCACCAGGGGATTTTTCAGTGGCTCGATCTATATTTTGGTGTCTTTTCTAGAGGGTTTTGAGGCCATCTTCATAGAGGCCAAATTCTTGGGTCTTCAATCATCCAAGAGGGTGCAAGCCAATTAGGGGATTGTTTATTTGGAGGGTCATACCTTCATCGTTCAACTTGAGAATTCACCAATGGTTTGGTATTGGCCCGATCTACACTTCCAACCATTTTCAGAGTGTTTGGAGGCCTCTAGTAGCAGGGCCGAATTTTGGGTGTATTCATCTTTCCAGCAGGGCGTAACTTATTTAGTTTGGGGTTTGGCACTTCAAGAGGTAGGGATCTCATCTTATTATTCATCTATTGTAGCCTTGTGGACTTTGGAGGCTTGTATCTTCTCTTATTTATCTTGTTTGAGGGTTGTCTTCACATTGCTACTAGCTATTAGCTATATTGTACTAGATCTGCAGATTCATTGTATCAGGGTCTTCTTCTATTATGAATAATATCATATCTGAGGTATTTTTGGGTTATCTCTTGTATTTTTGATCTTGCATCTTGTTGAGGTGTGTTCCAATGCTATATTTATGTTTATTATTGCTGCAAACACACATAACAACCATCAATATAAACCCTAGCGCAACTTAAAAGACCAAGACTGCAAAGTGTTTGACGAAATGCGACAACCAAAAATGTTTAAAAATCACATGAGAAACACAATGTTCTTGGCATCTTGCTTGGGAACATTACATGATGTCCATGGGAGAGGAGTTATTGTTCAACAATAATTAAAAATCATTAATGAAAATCAAAATAAAATGATAAAATTACCCCCCCTAACTCACGTGAAAACACAATATTAATAAATAAAATTAATAATATCCCCCCACCCATGTGAAAATCAATATTAATTAAGGAAATAACCCCCCCACCCATGCACAATTATCAAAAATATTGAAATGTGTGTTAAATAACCTTCTCAGGGTCATGGGTGGTTGGAGTGGTGAAGTTAGGTAATCTCTCCATTCTGATGAGCTAGCATTCCGATGGCTGATGGGAATGAGAATCTCCATCCATCCTTATTTTCTCCTCTTCAACTGCCTTTGTCGTAGCCTCCTCTGCTACTCTTTTCTCTTAGGGCGTTGCTTCGGTTGTTGCTGCTTCTGCTACTTCCACTACTAGTTTAGCTTTGTCTTCTTCTTCCCATCATTTCTTCTCAACAATGTCTTATTTCTTCTTATGCACGTTGTCCTTCTTCCTTCTCTTATTATCCACGACCGCCTCCTCAAATTCTTGTTTTCTCTGTTCAACTTTCTGAACATTCTTTTGAATTTTGTATGTTTCATCCTCAACTTCCTTGAATTCTTTTGATTTTTTTTTTCTTTAGCCTCAACTTCTGCAACAACTTTCCTTTTCTTCTCTTCTTCATTTGTTGCTTCTAATTTAGAAGTAGATGTTGTATTCATGGTTTTTGTTGTTGCTACATTCGCCTCTTCTTCTTCTTTCTTCTCAGACTCTTCTCTGGTTTTTTATTCATCTAAGATCCTACCCAAAGGGTTTCCTTTCTCCTTGAAAATAACTTCTTTATATTCTTGGGAGTTGCAATGGATCTCTTTCTATTCCCACTTTTCTGAAGTGTATTCCCAGTTGTAAGTGTGCTTGTTGTAACATTCCTTGACCACTTCCTTGAGTTCATGTCTTCAACATCTCTCTTCCCCGAAGAGGAATGAGAACAACGTATCTACCTCAACTTGATCCTGTTTGATGCCTCTGAAGGAGTAAGATCCGAACCACAACAGTAAAGGGCGCCATATGGATTTCTTATATCTATGTAGTAAGGCCTTGAATCCATGGATCATATTTTGATACATGTTGTTAGCGTCAGAAGTCACTCCTGGATTGTGGCAGGAGAAGAGCCTGATGCTCATCAGTTTTATGTCACGATTGGTATATAAAAGGGTGATCGAATGGATGCAGACCCAAAAGGATATTGTTGTAACTCAGAATCCTGGGCCAGGCTATGCACAGGCGGGTGAGGTCTTGATCTAACTTCAGTCAGTAAGTTGTAATAAGGGTGAGAAGGAGGAATATTTCAGAGAGAAACTGCAAAGGTTTGTTGTAGGCATCAAACTTCCAACATCCCGTAGAAGAAAGAACAAACACGAAAATGTGCCAGGATGACACAATTACAGTAACACAGTGATCATACCTGCATCACGGTGGCTACTGTAACAACTCGCTTGAATATTTCAATGAGCTACTCTAGGTAAGAGGAAGAAAAGACACATGAGATTGATTTAAAACTGGTGAAAACACTGTCACGATCAAACATACAACACATAGCATAATCACCCTCGACTGGACCTGCTAATTCCGAGTGTCTTAAAACAAAGTTTATAGAGAGATGGAGAGAAGATGACTTTCATTAAACATGAGGTATCAGATACTTCTCATAACCAGAGAACCAAAAATTTCATTAAAGATTTACAATTCGGGAGCATAGCTCAACCATTGATAGATACAAAAATGGAAAAAATGCCTTCATATACTTGGAGCAAAGCCCAGTAGGAGCTTCGAGTTACTGCATTGGAGTAATTACGTATGCATGTTTACTGGTAGACTGTGCATGCAATCTCTAAGCCATATTTCACTTTGGTTAAATGCCACCATGTTCTAGAACGAGCCTGCAAGGAGTTGACAGGCTGACAGCCCTCTCCTGGACTTTCCATTTATGGTGGAAACGATATCCACCCACCACCAACCGTTCCAATAACTGCTTCCTTGGGATCAAAAATGGCCCCGGTCAAATCTTCACCTTTGGGACGTGGAGGCTTCTCATGCTACCACCTCGATATTCTAAGCGGCTTCAAGGTAAGATGTGGAGGCAGACACAATAACTGGGGCACCTGACGAGGAGCGACGGATGAGCGGTGACTAGACAGGGATGATTTGGAATATTAGATGTGGAAGTGCGATGAGGAGAGGCTAGAGAATGAATGTGGTATATCTTGTGGGAGCCATGGAGCTATGGTGGTGGGATGTGATTTGTCGAAGGGGAACACGTCTGCTATGATGGGACGGCGTGATAGGGAGAGGGACAGGTGTGGGAATACCAGAGGGAGCGAAAAAGAAAATGATATGCCATGAGGGTGAGTGGAAGGTGAGTGTGTCCTATCGAGACAAGGGGAAAACGACTGACATGACTGGTGGACAGGAGGCCTAGTGGAACAAAGGTGGCAAGAGGAAGGGGGTGATGCAAGGAGGAGGCACCACAATAGTGAAGGGGCCCACACTGGAAAACTGCCTATATCGGACCCCCCCCATCATTAAAGGTAGAACGACGGGGGGGGGGTTCAGAATGGGACCTCAACCATAGATCTAGGCGTGGCTCACCTGGCCCTTTAGATCCACGCATGAGAAAACTGTCATATCGGACCTCCCCCACCCATTAAAGGTAGAACGACGGGGGGGGGTCCAAAATTGAATCTGAACTGAAGATCTAGGTGCACATATTATGACCACCCATATCTGTGCGTTGCATAATCCAGAGCACTTATGTGCCCCCGACTTAGGATAAGTGGGGTTTTGACCCATTCTTTTCCACGTTTTTCACCAAAGGGGACACTTTGTAGGAAAACACCTCGCATACAAGATTATGTGCTAACATTAGGCTCCATGGGGGATGGCTTGCTCCCTGCGAGATGCCAAGAACTACTTTGAAGATTCAGTGCCTTGCTATTGGGATATGGAGGCATTATTAAAAATGAAAGATATACTGAAAAAAAATATTTACAAACATAGAAGATCCATGTGTGGCTCAAAAGAGACATTTCTTCGGAAAATGCCCATTAACAGGGCCATTGAAAAATTCTTCACCCTCCAAATCCTGCAACCTGTAGGTGTTATTTGAAATACTCCAACAACCTTGAAGGGCCCGATCCATAGGGATTCGAATTGGCCATGTTTTGCCTTGTCTTGCTTGGGAGCATCCCACTTAAATACTAGATCTCCCAGTTGGAAATCCTATTTCTTGACCCTCCTGTCAAAGACCTTCTTGATCTTCTACTGATGATTGTGAGCTCTATTCATTACCTGCTCCCTGGTCTACTGCACTTCCACCATTTGATGGATTCTTCTGACCATATGATCTGACTCTCCTTCATAATATTGAAATAATTTTTCTACAGGTAGAGCCAGCTGAGTGGGAAAAACAACTTCTCTCCCATAAACAATTTGAAAAGGGGAGGTGCCCAGGGATTTCTTGGTTGTCACTCGGTCCACCCACAGAGCGAATTTGAGTTTTGAGTCCCAGGCCTTCTTATTATCTTCCAACAATCTTTTAATGAGCTTAATCAGGATTTTATTGAAAGACTCTACCAATCCATTTCGTTGTGGATAATAGGGAGTGGAATGAACCAGTGAAATCTCAAACTATTCACAGAACCTCACCAGAGGCTTAGACCTGAAATATGCAACTTTATCAGTGGAAATTCTGTTGGGGCATCCAAACCTTGCTATGATATCCCCCAGGAAGCTGATGATAACTTTGTGTGAAGCACTCCTAGTGGGGATAACTTCTATCCACTTGGTAAAATAGTTAGTTGTAGTCAGGATCCATCTGTGCTAGCCACTTGAGGAAGGATGCATCTCTCCAATGAAGTCCAATGCAAGATACCAGATATATAAAATATGCAGTACAGAAACGAAATGCTAGAAATAACAGAATAACAGTAAAATATCCAGCATAATCTTCACAATACACAGAAATGATATACGAAATAGCAACAGAAATAGCACTTGAACAG
>ML777888.1:216971-229835 GCA_009831015.1 Picea engelmannii
GGAAGATCCTTCTAGAAGCGGAAGCTTCTATTAGGTCTTCTTACATCCGCCTTATTCTATTTTATTGAGAGGTCTTATTAATATTGACCTTTATTACATACGAATACATTGATCTACCTATGTGCGGGTTAGGACCTTAACATCCAACCCCCATTGTTGAAAGGGTGTTGCAGCTACTACAGGTTTTAGTGGAAGATATTTGAGTTGCTGCTTCCCTGAGAACCTTTGGCATTTGATGCAAGTTCTCACCTTTATGCAGACATCAGTGAATAAGGTGGGCCATTAGTACCCAACCCTGATAATCTTGTGGGTCGTGGTCTTCCAAAAGTGGTGTCCCCCATAGAGGCTGCTATGGAAGTCAAATGTCACTTTCTGGGCCTCCTGTGGGTTCAGACACCTCATAAACACCCCTAGAGGGTCTCTCTAGTACAAGAGTTGGTCAATAAGGAAATATTTGACTTCTTTGAGATTTAAACCTCTTTCCTTACTCTTCCCTATTTTATCAGGAGGCTTTAATTCTAGCAGAAAATATATGATATCTCTATACTAGGTGCACTCTTCTAGTGGAGGACTGTCTTAAGGATTGCCATAAGACAATTCAGCCTGTTGATTTCCTGAGCAACCATCGATGAATTCAACCCCCAAGGCTTTGCAATTTGATTCAACCAACAACTTGGCTAAGCCCTTCCCTTTAACCAATTTGGTTGGATTAATCTCCAGGTCAAACTCAAGGATCTTGGTAATCCACTTGCTTCTTTTCCTATCTATGTCAGGATGAACAAGGATGTCCTTCACAGAAGCTGAAGGAACATATGCAATGGTTTTTGAATGAAGGGAATAGACTCTGAATTCTTTAAGGGCCTTGACCAAGGCATAGGCTTGCTTCTCCATGATGCCATATTTGACCTTTGCATCTCTTAATGCCCTGCTGAAAAATGAAATGGGTTGCTCCAGCCCTTCAACATTCTTCTGTAATAGAATGGTTGCTACTGTATTAAAAGAAGCAAAAGAAAAAATTAGGAAATCCTTGGAATAATCAGGACTGATCAGCACAGGTACCTCAGTCAAAGCCTTTTTCTTTTTGGACAAAGGATTCTCTAGGTTCAATAGTCCATTTTACTTCATTTCCCTTTTTGAGCATGGTTGTGATGTGCTTCACCAACTCAACAAAATTTGAGACAAACCTCCTCAGAAAATTAATTTTACCCAGGAAAGACTGGACCTCTTTCTTGGATTTGGGAAGTGACAGGGTCTTAATTGCCTTCACCCTGCTAGGATCAATTCTCACTCCCTCTACTGATACTATATGGCCTAACAGCTTCCCCTCCTTCATTGTGAACAAATATTTCTTGGGGTTTAAGGAAAACACAAACCTTCTACATTTCAAGAAAACCTTCCTTAAGTGAAAACAATGCTCTTTATCAGATATGGAGAAGACAATGATGTCATCTAGATAGATCACCACAAACTAATATTTCTCCCCAATGAAGGGTATGCCCATGGCTCGATGAAATGTTTCTCCTGCATTCATTAATCCAAAAGGCATTTTGGCATACATGAATGTGCCCCAAGGAGTGGTGAAGGTTGTTTTTTCTCTATCCTCAGGCATGATTGATATTTGATTATAGCCAGAAAAACCATCAATCATGGATATCCTGGATGCACCAGCTACCCTCTGCAATACGTGCTCCATCTTAGGTAGGGGGTAATTGTCCTTTCTGGAGCTTCTATTCAGGTTCCTGAAATCAACACAAAGTCTGATTTCTCCACTCTTCTTTCTTACTGGCACCAGATTAGCCACCCACTTAGAATATATCAAAGGGACTATGATTTGAGCATCTAGAAACTTATTTACTTCTTTCTCCATGACAGGCAACGACATCAGATTAATTTGTCTTAACTTCTGCCTGAATGGCTTAGCTTCTTCTTTCAGTGGGATCTTATGTTCTATGACAGCTATGTCATATGTCTTGAGGTCTTCATAGGTCCAGGTGAACACATCAACAAATTATTTTAATAACTCAGCATACTTGGCTCTTTGCCCCTTTGACAGGCTGCTTGAAAACTTGATGAACTTAGGATCCTCCTTTGTGCCAATATTGCATTTAGTTACATCAACATCCCCATTTGAAGCCCCACCCTTCATTGCCACATCATTTCCATCGAACAATCTCTCTAAAGGAACTAGTCCCTTTGGAATGTGATTTCTAGGCAACTGAACAATACAGTAATTAGCGATTTTATTTAAAAATACCTCAGGGTGAAGATCACCTTCAAGATCAAGATCTTGATCAATGTGTAATGCAGAGAACTCATCAACAGACTCGAGGAAATTTTTGATTTCAAGATCATCCTCAAACACCTTCCAATGCCTGATATTGTCCGATACAGCTAGCCTATATCTTATCTCAGCATCATATATGATCCTAGGTGGCAGAGGTATCCTAAACTGGCTATCTGAGACAACTAGGGAATCAACCAAAGTATTTTCTTCTCTTGGAATAAAAGAAATGTTGAAAGATGAGAAGAAATTATCAATCAGGTCCCACACCTCATTTTTGTAACTTCTGAGTCGAGGATGTTTATCCCGATAAGCATTTATGAACTGTTGGACTCCCAACTCATCATCTCTGAACACTGCCACCTCTTTAATTCCCATCTTTTTTGCATCCCTTAAACCTAAAACAAGAGCTTCATATTCTGCCACATTATTGGTGGTTTCGAACTCTAGCTTGTATGAAAGGGATATGGTTTCCTGACAAGGCGATACAAAACCACTCCGACACCAGCACCTTCACTAGAAGAGGCTCCATCGAAGAAAATATTCCACACAGAGGTAGTTGGAGGAGGTATTTCCTGATCAGACAAGGGCTGCTTTCTAACTTCAAGAGGGAATTCATGAGCATCAATATGATGTAACAAATTAGACCCCAAATCCATGTAAAGTGCATAGATAGGATGGTTAGTGGGGTCTCCTTCGCCACTGACAATGTAGGCCAACTGAGCTTCTCTGTACAATCTTCTGTGTTCTCCTCCAAAAACTGGAATAGTGGCATATGTGAGGTCCATTTGTAATGTTCCTCCAAGATTTTTAATCCAAGATCTTGACAACAACATGTCAAACTTGGGGGGAACATTAGCTACCAAAATGTCCATGACCAAACTCTTCATTGGCAGCTGAAATAAAGACAGCACTAGGTCTTTGATGACTCCAAGACATTGCACCCTCCTTGAATCAAAAGAGTACAAATCATGATAGGCCTTGGTTACTTCCAATCCCAATTCTTCCATGACTGTTTTGGGCATGAGGTTATGGGAAGCCCCTGAATCCATCAGGAAGTTATGAAACACCTTATCATGTATGTTTAGGGATGTGTAGAAGGGAGGGGATGAATCATCTCTGTCTTCTACCATGGGACCTAGGATGACTGGTGGCTTTTAATCTTAGAGGTTTACTGAGTCTTTGGTAAGCTGAGGTGGCTCAAAAAGCAACAGTTTGGAGAGGGACCTTTTGAAATCTTTATTTTTGACAAGTTCTGAGAGGGGTACGACAATTCTGATCTTTTGAATTTCGTGCTGGAAACTAAAGGAGGAAGGAGGCTTAGGAATTTCCCTTACCTCTGAGATGGGGTCTTTGGCTGTTGGTGAGAGGTTTTGAGTTTTCTTTTCTCGGGTAGTGTTTGCTGCAGGCTTAGCAGGTTTTTCTGCTATGAGGGGTTGATCCGACTTCTCTTCTTTCTTCTTTGATATGAGATTGTATTTGTTAGAATTTCTATGGTGGGATTTCTCCCCTTTACTCAGCTCATTTATTTGACTGTTCATAAGGGATCCTTCGTATGAAGATTGAGTCAAATGGGGAAAAGGGGAGGTTTCTTTAATACAATGAATTTCAGGGTCAAGCTCTTCTTCTTCCCTCTCTTCATCAGTGACAAGGTTATTCTGGAGGGGGGTCTGAATCCTTTGATCATCCCTATATCTGCTCCTTTGTTCTCTTGGCATAATATGAGGAACATTGTTGTTAGGCCTCCTAAAGTTTCCTCTATTGTCGGTGTTTTGAGGATTTATGTATGTCTGTTTCCCCTCCATTTTTATTTTCTCCATTTCTGCAGACAGGGTCTTCACCATATTTGTCAATTCATCCACCTGAGGGTGAGCTGCAGAATAACCAGAGGTCGATGCCTCAGATTTCCCTCTTCCTTTGTCTTTGTTAGATTTACTTATGAGCCTGTTAACTGCTAGCACATTTGATTCTACTTCCAAGGATGAATCTTGCATGTTAGCCAGGGAAGTGGATCTTCTTTGTCTAAGTAGGAGGAAAAAATTGGGGTCAAAAGCACTAGCATAAGTGATTTTGGCAGAGGCTTCTGAGGTTTTGATCTCAATAGGGATCTTATTGTACATCTTATTGAATCTTTTGGAGAAGTCAAATACAAAATCTCCTTCCTTCTTCTTCAATGACCCAAATTTTGTCATGTAATACATGAAATCTTTTTTATCTCCTCACTGTCTCAAGAAGGCATTATCCAGAGCCTCAATCCCAACAATAGATCTAGGGGTCAGTCCCCTAAACCATTTTCTAACCTCACCGTCAAGGATCTGAACAAAGACTCTCATCCATACATCTTCATTTTCAATGTTCAGGTTGTCTGCATAACTGTAGAAGGAAAAAAGGTTCTCTTCAACAGTTATGTCTTCCTCTCCAGTGAATTTAGGCATATATTTCAAGTAATCTCCAACAGAGAGAGGATTGACTGGTTGAGGTAGGACTAAAGGGGACTATCTAGTAGCCACTATGGCATCCATTCTATTACCAGGGGGATTGGCTCCTACCATAGGGATATTAGGTGGAGGAGAATTAGGAGGAGGCGAGGATTGAACAGGGGAGAGAGGAGTTGAACTTGTAGGAGGAAAAGGGAGCAACAGAGGATTTGAAGAAAAGGCTACAGGGATTAAAGGAGCAGAGGGTTGGGTTAACACCGCATCAACAACAGTAACCGGAGGAGGGGTGTTAAAGCCCGTGGTAGGAAACTCTCTTAAGTTCCTAGGTCTAGACCAGGCTACGACATTAGGGGAGATAGGAGTGACAAGAGTTTCTCCCTCCAATGAAAGACCAAGGGAATAAAACTTAGCAGGAACACTCCCAAAATTCAGGAAACAAGAAACTTTAGTAAAGGGTCTGCTAGGAAACTGAGAAGCAGGAATTGGAGTTTCTAACAGAGGGAAACGAGAACTATCAGAAATACCTGGTTCAACAGTAGAAGTCCCTTCCTTGAGGGCATTTCCCTTTCTTATAAGCTTCTCTGGATCGACTTCAGGTGTTGCTAAAGGAAAATTTGGAGTAGACCACGTGTGTCTGCCTCTAGAAGCCACAATTGAAACAATAGGTTCACCACAGTGGAATCGTCACAATGGAGTCACCAGGTGCATAGTAGCAATATTCAAGGGCTCTGATTCCTAATGCACCTTCAGAATTAGAGGCTCAATGTCATTCAGTTCCAGGGAAAATCTTCAACTTTGTCCCTGGCAACGACACCAGAAATGTCAGAAGTCACTCCTGGATTGCGGCAGGAGAAGAGCCTAATGCCCATCAGTTTTATGTCACAATTGGTATATAAAAGGGTGATCGAATGGATGCAGACCTAAAAGGATATTGTTTTAACTCAGAATCCTGGGCCAGGCTATGCACAAGCGGGTGAGGTCTTGATCTAACTTCATTTAGTAAGTTGTAATAAGGGTGAGTAGCAGGAATACTTCAGAGAGAAACTACAAAGGTTTGTTGTAGGCTTCAAACTTCCAACAACCCATAGAAGAAAGAAAAAACACTGAAATGTGCCACGATGACACAGTTGCAGTAACACAGTGATCATACCTGCATCACGGTGGCTACTATAACAACTCACTTGAATCTTTCAATGAGCTACTCTAGGTAAGAGGAAGAAAAGACACATGAGATTGATTTAAAACTGGTGAAAACACTGTCATGATCAAACATACATCACACAACATAATATCCCTCGACTAGACCTGCCAATTCCAAGCATCTTAAAACAAAGTTTATAGAGAGATGGAGAGAAGTTGACTTTCATTAAACAGGAGGTCTCAGATACAAATCATAACCAGGGAACTAGAAATTTCGTTAAATATTTACAATTTGGGAGCATAGCTCAACCATCGATAGATACAAAATGGAAAAAATGCCTTCATATACTTGGAGAAAAGCCCAGTAGGAGCTTTGAGTTACTGCATTGAAGGCATTACGTCTGCATGTTTACTGGCAGACTGTGCATGTAGTCTCTGAGACATCGTGCACTTCGGTCATATGCCACCGTGTTCCAGAATGAGCCTGCAAGGAGTTGAAAGGTTGATAGTCCTCTCCTGGACTTTCCATTTATGGTGGAAACGATGTCCACCCATCACCAACCGTTCCAATAACTGCTTCCTTGGGATTGGAAATGACCTCGATCAACTTTGCACCTTTGGGACGTGGAGGCTTCTCATGCTGCCACCTCAATTTGCTAAACATCTTCAAGGTAAGACATGGAGGTGGATGTGATAACTGGGGCACCTGACGGGGAGTGAAGAATGAGTGGTGACTAGACATGGATGATTTGGCATATTAGATGTGGAAGTGAGACGAGGAGAGGCTAGAGGACGAATGTGGAAAATCTTGTGGGACCCACAGAGCTACGGTGGTGGGATGTGATTTGTCGAAGGGGAACATGTCTCCTATGATGGGATGACATGATAGGGAGAGGGACAGGTGTGGGAAGACCAGAGGGAGAGAAAAAGAAAATGATATGCCACGAGGGTGATTGGAAGGCGAGTGTGTCCTATCGAGACAAGGGGAAGATGACTGACGTGATTGGTGGACGAGAGACCTAGTGGAACAGAAGTGGCAAGAGGAAGGGGGCGACGCAAGGAGGAGGCACCACAATAGTGAAGGGGCCCACATTGGAAAACTTCTCATATTGGACCCCCCCATCATTAAAGGTAGAATGATGGGGGGATGGGGGGGGCATCTAGAATGGGACCTCAACCGTAGATCTAGGTGTGGCTTGCTTGACCCTTCAGATCCATGCACGGGAAAACTATCATATCATACTCCCCCGCCCATTAAAGGTAGAACGAATGGGGGGGGGTCCAGAATTGAATTTGGACCGAAGATTTGGGCACGTATATTCTGACCGCCCAGATCTGGGCACTGCATAATCCAAAGTGCTTATGTGCCCCCGACTTAGGATAAGTGGATTTTTGACCCATTCTTTGCCACTTTTTTTGCTGAAGGGGACACTTTGTAGGAAAACACCTCGCATACAATATTATGTGCTAACACATGCAGATTTCTCATAGCACTAACCTGACAGGGACGAACCTGGGGAGTAGATGAGGATCTTTTATGGCTCCATATATCCTTATGTATATCATGTACTCCAGGAGATACCAATCTCCTATTCTTCGCACTATTTCCTAGGCCTTGTCAATCACGCATGGAGTGGGTGAGTCGAAGATGAACTAGTGATACATATAAATCTAGTCTATGGATAAGCCATATCTCCTTTGGATCTACCCTTGATCCAAGATAGACAGAGGGGATAGATTCTTATGGTTCTCCCTAGATACAAACAACATGCTTTGTATTTTATGCTAAGAGATAGTAAAGAGGCATACCGTTTCCTTTGAAGGTTGTCCTCGTGTGTCCTTGGCTGGTGTAGTCCTAGACATCCAATTCTAAGCTCCTTCAACCTGTTACCTACACATAAGAGACAAACAATGCCAATCTACAAATTCTCTCTAGCGTTAGGAAATCACAAATTCATCTAGATCTATCCTGATCTATTCAATGTAAGATCATATCTAACACATATCATTGAACATGAAAAATATGAAAGGGGAAAACCAATGATCTATATTAATATTAAATGGAGAATTACATAATCTTTTACCTTAGATTAAATATGCATTCCTCCTAGTTCCACGTTCCCATTGCTCCTCCTTAGCTGCTTGAGTTTCTTTCTCTAATTTTCTAGCACAACCACTTTCAAACTCTTTCCCTATTTCACCAGAATAACCACTCTCAAACTCTTTCTCCCCATCTCCTTGATTTGGCCTCTTATTATAGGAATTTAGAAGAGATTGGAGATAAGCTTCATGACATGTGAATTAGGTGGTTACAAGTCATGGATAGCTTGATGGAATGTGAAATAAGCAATTACAAGTCATATATAGGCTTGATGGCATGCAAACTAAGTAATTACAAGTCATGCACAAGTTTCATGCTTAATTATGAGCTTTTTCCGACCTATTATGGAATTTTTCTCAAGTTCCATGCTCAATTATGAGCTTTTTCCTCAAGTTCCATGCTCAACTATGATATTTTTCCATCTCACTATGAACTTTATTTTCAATTATGAGTTTTTTTCTCAATTATGAAATAATTTTTATTTCCTAATTGTGAAATGTGAAAAAATAATTATTTCCTTGTGAAATAATTATGAGAATTTTACTCAATTATGTAATTCTATCCTCATAACATCTATTAACATTCTTGCAAAACCTATGGTGGAAAATACAAGTATACAAGATTCCCCCTAATGTGTGAGCTCAGAAAAGGAATTGATGGACGAAATACATTATGAAAATTCATGGTGATGAGTGGCATAAGGAAGGATCTCGGAGATCAAGGAATTAATGAATACCTGCAATCAAACATCAAGTCGACATATATAGATCATCTCTGAGGTAGGCATACCCATTCTCAGAAGAGAAACAAAGCATGGAATCGAACACAATACATTGAAAATCCGTGAAATGAAATGAAATACCATAGCCATGAAAGAATACACGGTGGATCCATGCCATAAAAAATTTCATAGCCATGAGAAAATACAATGTGGATCTATTTCACAACATATATGTTAGAAAGAAAATGGCCATTGAGGACAGTTACCCCAAAATATTCAAAGTAATCATATATAAGTGATATACTCCATCGCAACTTGGGAGGGGATACTATAAACGAAGGATGTGGCCCCAATACCAAGGTCTTCATTACAAACCCTAATGGTTTGAATATACAATGTGTGAATAAATGAGTTGATATCGAGCATGGTAGAAATTATATGATTACCAGTAATTGATGTAAACCATTAATAGATGAGAGGGGACCCATCGATGAGGAAAATGGACCCCAAGGTACCTAGTACAATATAGTGAGTGTGAATAGAGGATCTGATGTTGAACACTCATAAAATCAATCAATCAAGAGTCAATGGTGAAAACCCATTGTCGATCACGAGGATTCCTACCACTGCGGACTGCAAGATTCAAGGTACTAGTTGGTTTCTAGATCCCTGTCCTATATAATGTGCTAAATTCAATAGGAAGATATCCATCGAAGGAGGGCCTTAATGTATTCCTCATCAATTGACATGAAACATACATCGAGAGATGATGTGAAGAGATAGAATCACCAAGTACAACTAACACAAGGATGGTCGACTTAGGAAAGTTAACAAAACAACCGATGGGTAACTTAGGCTTAGACTTTGCTTGAACATATAACATGACACAATGGTGACTTGGAAGAAAGACTCAAGAGTTGGATGAAAATAGTGCAACAATGCAGGTTGCATTAAATCACTCTCCATGATTATTGGAAGAGTAACCAATTGAAGGAGTATCTATGACTCATATTACTAGGATGAATCTTAGGCAAGCAAAAACCCAACTGTAATATGATGACTCAAATAGGTTCCATGTTCAAGGGAGACTCGACTGATGCTTCCATTTTGAGAATAGATTAACGATAGAAAATTCCCCACTCTTTTTTTTGTTTTTTTTTGGTTTTTAGTGTCTCCATGTTTTAACGAGCCCGAAAGAGAGATAAAATATGCTTGGTAGTTTCTTTTTCATTCAGTTTTAATGAGCCCAAAAAATAGTTAAAAGTATACTTGTGATGGTGTATTTTTCATGTCTTTTAACGAATCTAAAAAAGAGGTAAAAGTGTACTTGATATGTAAATTTTTCTTTTTCTTTAATGAGTTTGAAAATAGATAAAAGTGTACTTGTCTAGAGAGAACGAGTAGCTTAAGAAAATGATCCTATGTTCCAAGCACATGGAATTGACCTAAGCAAGAGGAATGAAAATGGTACTGGCAAGTGATATCCACTCTCAATAGTTGTTCTCTCCATGGATAGATGGATGCAAAATGAAGGCCAAATAATCCAAGAGCCAAATGGTCAAAGGCTACTGCAATAGTGGCAAGCGAGATCTAGGAAAACAACAACGCAATGGAGGGAGCTCTGACGCAAGAAACAAAATCATAGGTTACCATTAAGCAATATGAAAATTTCGATAAACCCCTTGGGATATGGCCAAAATATAGATGAAGAGAGGAGAATGAGTCCAACGTCAAGTCATGGAGGGGCTACAGAAGGGTTCTTAAGCCTATGAGAAATCACAACATGGGAATCAAATGGAAATTTGGGTTCTTACTAGGTTTCCCATGAGGGGTAGGAACTACTGAACAAGTTGCAATGTGAAAAATGGAGTGGCTAAGGTCTCAACCTAACAAGATCGAAGCTAAGTCACAGTGACAGAAAAATGGATTAATAATGCAAATCATGGATGCAGGGAAAAACCTATCTCTATATTCTAGTTTAAGAACACATACCTCAAGTTTGGTGGAATTTTTCATTTCTATAAAAAAAATCCCTATAATCCTATCAACACATGAAAACTAGATTCTGGGGGTCAAAATGCATAGAGAAATCTAAAAAAAGGAAATATTTTTGGATTTTTTTGATATGATATATGCAAGAAAAAAATCATTCACACCACACACCTATGTGCAAGGCACTATGCATATTGGTTCTTTACACCAAGTAGATCCCATTGCTAGGCTCATGCCAATGATGCTTTTCATAATCAATGAACTCATGAGACAATGTTGGCACCATATGGCTCACCATGTTGGGGCCATTCCACATAGGAATGAATTTTTGCATACAAAAATACTCATCATGAGGAGTCTCAAGAGCTACCATAGATCCTTGATGATTCCCATAAAGATGTAAAGGAGGTAGGAAATGTAAATCTTCAGTGTAATGGGAAGGAGAGAATTCAATGGCAAGTTTTAAAAAAGAAATCTGAGGTAGAAAATGGTCAATACTAGGAGGGCTACCCCATGCTCTAGAAATTACCCTGGTCTTGGATTGAAACTCATCATGCTAAATCTCATCGGTTCCAAATCAAGAGAATATGAATGATGCATCACCTCATCCTTTGGATTTTCTATGGAAGCCATGAATTCTAGGATTTCCTCCTCTAAAGGGAACTCAGTATCTAAGAAATCATGTGAATGTGGAGAGTCAACAACCCATTCATGTGAAGTAGGTTGATCACATTCCATATAAGGATGGAGTGGCTGACCAATATCAATTGACACTGATGAGATCACTGGGGAGGAAATATCGACCGTGGTGAGAAGCATAGAAGTGCCATAAGAATCAACATTCGCAAGAGGGGGAACCACCCAAGGGTTAGAAGACCTGAGGGATCCAAAAGTAAATGAATAAATAATATTGATTGGAGAAATGTTCATAGAAAAAGGTGGTGGGGGAAGGGAAAATATTCCCATGCGTGAAGGATCTTTAAACATGCTCCCACCCTAATCTGAAAAGATCTTTTAAAGACTATGGTTGAGTTTTAAAACATGAGTTAAATAACCATTTAGGAATTTGATGAAAGAGGAAGAATTAATGATGTAACATAAAAACCATAATAAGATATACATATCTTGAAATAAGAACAAAAAAACAACAAACCATAACATCAAAAGTTGATAACAAAGTTCGGCAATATCGCCTACGTATCCGGGCCTTTGTCTCAATGGGTGAGGATTTTTTATTTCTCTTCAAAGCTTAAAAATTACATCATAAAAGTTCCAAATGGATTGAAAAATGATATAGCTAGGTTCTGCTAGATCTCAAGAACCCAAAACAATTGACGACACAGAAAACGGATGAACAAAGCTCCCAGAAATGGCCCGCAAAGTTTCTCTCCTCAATGGCTTCACTGAATAAAAATGGCTTAGGATTTACAATCATTCAACAAGTTTCCTCTTCTGAACCATATCCCAGGCTACTAAGAACCTATTTTTTATATAGGATTGAAGTTGGCAACAAACTCCCAACTTCCCCCCAATATCTGGCCTCAAAAAGAGCTCTAGATCCTCCAATAATGACCAAAATCTCTCAAAACTGGCTAAAACTCAATTAAAATCTTTATTATATGGTTACAAAACCCACTTTTGGGCTAATATAGGGTGTAGCCCCCGATCCTCAGGCTCCTATTCACCTGCACACTCTCCATGTGGCCAAGCACTAGGCTGGCTCGCTGGCACCCTCTGGTTCTAACTCCTGGTCATGTGGCCAAGCCCTTATGCTCCACGTGCTCTGAAATGGTTGTTGGCCCTCGGTTTCGAACCCTGGTCGCATGCCTTGGTCGGTGGGCTAGCCCGACTGACCGGGTGCTATCCACAAATATCCACACAAAAGGTTGAATGCATAGGTCTGGGTCACATGTTAACAGTCATATGCGAGTTGCATTAAGGCTAGGGCCTAGCCCTAGTGTTGTGGGGTTATTCTACCCTATGGACTAACAAGCTAGGGCTTAAACTTGCATGCAGATCATGACCCTTCAGAAATAACCTTTAACCTTCTACCCCAACCTAAAACCCTTTTTCACAAGCAAACAAGGGAAGAACCAACTAACCTTTTTATCGACGGTTGGTGTAGATCCTCCATTGAGATTTATCTCCTTGCTTCTGCTGCTCCTTCCAAAAAGCGATCCTGCAATCAAGA
>ML777888.1:229885-288073 GCA_009831015.1 Picea engelmannii
AAACTACGCATGCATGCTATTGTTCTACTAGAGGGTTAGAGATTAAACACAAATCAAATAAAACATATAAAACTCGTGTATTTGGGACGGGAAAAGTATCTTTTTATTAATCTCAATATGAACCAACTTACAATGATTATAGAGACCGACCACCATTCCTCGATCCTGATCCTGGGATCCTCCTCTTCTTTGTCCTCCAACTGCTTTACTTGAATTCTCCTAAAGCTTGAGGAAAGGCTAAAGGGTTGGGACAAAATGGATTCGGCAATTGGGCATAGTTTCTTTGCTATGATTTTCCTCCTTTGAATAGTACCCCTACCCCTTCTTTTATAGGCTAGAAGGAGCTAGGGTTTTAGACGAACTCTCGGCCATGCATGGCTGGGAGTTCCAGTTAACTGACCCAAATCTTTTCGTCCCGGCGGAAACTTTCCTGATTTTTTGCTTTGTTAGGTAAACGCGTGCTGTAGTGGGCCAGCCCGTGTTCCAACACATGCAGTATAAGGCCTGCTAGCGTTCCAACGCGCCCAGCAGTGGGTTAGGGCGTGGGTTACTTGATTTGAGAGGTTTTCAAAGAGTCTTTTCAGCATGGTTTTGGCAATGAAGGGCAATGAGTTGGCCTGATGCCAGGTAAGCATGGATGGTGCAATTTAGGGTTATAACACCTAGCCCTATTCTCTACCATACAATACTTAAATCAAGGTTAAATAAAACAATTGGAATATACATGTTAAGACTCATTGTGGGCAACTGGTACTCTGACCTTTTCCAAAATGTTCCACCTGGACTAAAGGTCATCGGTTCGACTCCCATGGAGTCCATACATTTTTCCACAACCAACAACCAATGAAGGGGTGCCACGTGGCATCCCATGACTAGGCCACATGGCACCATTACATTCGCCCAAAATATGCCACGTGTTAGGCAATGATTCGACCACCTATATGCACCCACCCATGTCAGCCTGCCAGTCCATTCAGCTGCCACGTGTCTTATGGCTGTACAGACCTTGCCATGTTAGCCCATGCCAAGTCAGCTGTATGGAAGTGCCATGTGTCACCCTTGCAGTGGTGCCATATGTCACAATATGACTCATCCAACTCTCATCCATCATCTACCTAGTCAACATGCCAACGCACCACTTCCACCTCACATGTATGACTGCATGGAATGTACAGTCAACTGCCACGTCAACACTGTACGGACTGTATAGTCAACAAAATTTTGCCTATTTGGAAAAATGAACATATCACTATATCTTTCGCATACGATGTCCGTTTGAGCCCGTTCAAGTTGCGCTAGGTTCGTAACAATTAGACCTATGCACACGTTAATTTTGAAGAAATTCTGAGAACTTTTATTTTTAGGCCTTCTTGGACCCATTTTGGTTCCAGAATCCATTTTGGATCACACCTCACCACTAAAACCTTTTGGTCCTCCAAAAGGATACTAGCTAGTCATTAAGTGCGGGATAGGCCACCCCACTTGTTCTCTATATTTAAACTCTGTCCTGTGCACCTGTCTGATCAAGATCAACTGTAAAACAACCAGGATAACTGACAACAAATTGTTAGCCACTTGTACTCTGTCACATCTTACTGAAGCCACTACCATCCATGTTGACAACATTAGCAATGATAACATCAAAAATATGACTACAAATGAGCTAATATGTTTTTAATACTTGCATGACATTATCTTATATTGAAGCAAAGTATGATTGGACACCCATTCTACAATCATCTCATGTTCTTGCTTAAGATCAATTTCTTGATTTGGGACAATTATAGGTGTGTTTCTTACATGATATGCCTTTCTTAATTGTTCCATTTTTTGAAGAGATTGATTTTCTTTTAAGTGATGAGCATGTACAACATATTCCTTGCCTGCTTTGATTAAGTGATATTGATTATGTTCCCTGTAGAAGATTGGTTTTCGATCATACAAATAAGGATTGCCTAATACCATTCCAAATTCATTGAGTGGCACCACATCACATGTTACCTCATCCACAAACTTAGATGAAATTGCAAACTTTAATGTGCATTGCTTTGTTATGTGAAATTTATGATTGTTGCTTATCCATTTAAGTGAGTAAGGTTTATGATGCATCTGAGTGTTTAATCCCAATTGTTTAACCACTTCCTCTAAAATCAAGTTAGATTGAGATCCACTATCTATCAATGTGTCGACCTTAGTATGCCTCATAATGACCCTTATGTGAAACAATTTACTTCTAGAATCATATCCATCACCAAGTTAACCTGTCAAACCAACCGCTGAGATTTTAGATTCATCACCTGAATCCGATCCTAAGTCTATTGGTCGTGATGTTGCTGAATTTGTTTGCCTGTGTATGCTTGCACTGTTTATCCCTTTCTTAGTTTAAGAACTTTCCATTCAATTAAAGCCTTCTATTTATAACTCAAAGGATAAAATTTCTTTCTAAGTGCATAAACAAAAACTTGCCATGATGGAAATACATTACCCACTTGTTGCGTGACATTTTGCAACTTGTTTTTCCACCAGATGAGTGTTGTGTCTGCAAGTCGAAGTGATGCCAACTTTATTTGAGTTGCCTCATCCTTGATTTGTTTCACACTGCAATAAACCTCCATCTGTCTGTACTAGTTATCAAGCCTCTCTGCATTGACTTCACCATCATACATAGGTAATTCAAATTTCACATGAATCTTAAGTAAAGACATTTCTTGTTTATGTTTATGGGAATGTTTTCTTACGCGGGATTTAGAACTTGAACTTGAAGAAGAAGAAGTTGATGGAGAAGAAGGAGGTGAAGGAGGAGTTTGAGGAGGATCCTCTCCTTCTTCACTTTTGACCTTTCAATATTCACCTAGAATCAGTCTCTTCCGATCTAAGTAATCATCATATAGAACCTTCACCATCTCCGACACTCTTTCGAAACTCTTTCTCCTCATGAGAAAGTCCCTCTTCCAATGTCATCTTCTCACTTTGAGAAGTTCTCTTTCTTGATCCAATCTTAGGATTCTCTTCAACAAGCTCACCTTCACCATGATTCAAATTTTCCCTGGTAATCATGCAATCTCAAAAGCCAACCATCAACTAGCTTTGATACCACTTGATCCGAAAATATCTTTTAAAGACTATGGTTGAGTTTTAAAACATGAGTTAAATAACCATTTAAGAATTTGATGAAAGAGGAAGAATTAATGATGTAACATAACATCCATAATAAGATATACAGATCTGGAAATAAGCACAAAGAAAAAACAAACCATAATAGCAAAAGTTGATAACGAAGTTCGGAAATATCGCCTACGTCTCTAGACCTTTGTCTCAGTGGGTGAGGCTTTCTTATTTCTCTTCAAATATTCAAAAGTACATCATAAAAGTTCCAAATGGATTACAAACTGATCTGGATATGTTCTGCTAGATCTCAAGAACCCAAAACAATTATTCAACAACTTTCCTCTTCTGAACCATCTCCCAAGATGCAAAGAACCTTTGGTTTATATAGGATTTAAGTTGGCAACAAACTCCCAACTTCCCCCTAAGATCTGGCCTCAATTAGAGCTCCAGATCCTCCAATAATGGCCAAAATATCTCAAAACTGGCTAAAAATCAATTAAAATTTTTATTATATGGTTACAAAACCCACTTTTGGGATAATATAGGGCACAACCCCCGATCCTCGGGCTCCTAGTCACCTGCGCGCCCTCCATGTGGCCAAGCGCTAGGCTGGCTCACTAGCACCCTTTGGTTCTAACTCCTGGTCATGTGGCTATGGCCCATGTGGCCAAGCCCTTATGCTCCACGTGCTCCAAAATGGTTGTTGACCCTTATTTTCCAGCCCTGGTCACGTGCCTTGGTCGGCGGGCTATCCCGACCGATAGGGAGCTATCCACAAATATCCACACAAAAGGTTGAATGCATATGTCTGGGTCACATGTTAGTGGTCATATGCAAGTTGCATCGGGACTAGGACCTAGCCCTGGCCCTATTCTCTGCCATACGATAATTAACTCAAGGTTAAATAATACATTTGGACTATACATGTTAAGACTCATCGTGGGCAGGCTGGTAGCCCGACCCTGTCCAAAACATTCCGCCCGGACCGGAGGTCATAGGTTTGACTCTCGTGGAGTCCATATATTTTTCCACAACCAACAACCAATGAAGGGGTGCCACATGGCAGTCCATGGCTAGGCCACGTGGCATCATTACATTTTCCCAAAATATTCAATGTGTCAAACAATGATTCTACCACCTTTCTACACCTACCCACGTCAACTTACCAGTCCAGTCAACTGCCACATGTCGTACGACTATATGGACCTTGCCACGTCAACCCATGCCAAGTTAGTTGTATGAACATGCCACGTGTCACCTTTGCAGTGGTGCCACATGTCACAATGTGACTCATCCACCTATCAACCATCATCTTCCCAGTCAGCATGCCAACACACCACTTCCACGTCACCTATATGGTTGTACGGACTGTACGATCAACTTCCACGTCAACAATGTACGGACTATACAGTCAGCAAAATTTTGCCTGTTTGGAAAAATGAACAGATCACGATATCTTTCTCATACAACATCCTTTTGATCCCATTCAGGTTGTGTTGGGTTCGTAATGACGAGGCCTACGCACACATCCATTTTGAAATGATTCCGATCAATTTAATTTTTAGGCCTTCCTGGACCCATTTTGGTTCTAGAATCCATTTTGGATCACACCCACACTCATATAACACTATTGGGTATCTCCGACAAAGGGTACATTAGACCCCACATTGGATCCAAGGTCCAGGGTACAAAACACAAGTTGATCAATTATCACTATTTTCCCTTAATGAGGGAAGCGTAAGACCCTAAATATTGATGAGACAATTGTAGTCATCTCGTAGAACCAAGTGCACATGAGTAACAAATTGTACTCAAGAGGTGCATTCATGACCTCCATAGCATGGATGAGAGTAAATCAAATCCAATTGTTGGGATCGCATGATGGATTAATCCTCGGTTGTCACCCTGGATGTTGTAATATTCTAGATTACACATATTAAAAAAAAGAGCACATTGTGGAAAAAACATCAAGAATACACACACATACTCAAGAAGTATTTGTGGGAAGGTTAACCAACCAACTTTTCATTCCATGTTCATGAGTAATTATACATAATATATATCGTTGGAATGGTTACACCCGCTCCAACTAATCCCTTGTTATGTTCTCTTTATGCATTTATCCTTTATATATATTCATATATTAACTTATGTATAATGTATGATAATGTCTAATGTCTTATTATGTGATGAATATTACCAGGTCCTAAGAGGCATCCCAACATCTCCCCCACACTCAAATCCTTTCTCATCTTGATAAAGTTTGTAACAACATCCTGGGTCTCTACCCTTATAGAATGATCCTGATGGTGCATCAACCATGCTTACAAGTATGCATAGGCAAATCAGCCGCAACATCCTCCAGATGTATAGGAGGATACACACATACAAGGTTTACTGTGATTGGTTTCCAATGGAACTAAATGACTACATATCACATATCCCACTTCTCAATATCCATGCTTTCAAAATTATCTTTTTGTTGAAGAGAAGCCATTGCTTTCTATGACCAACTACACAGTCTACTCCTCACATGAACCGTCAATGGATAATCTATTGTTTCTCCAATGAACTACCACTCCTAGGGGCTCTTTTTATGGATTCGACAAGGGGCTATGACATCAACCAATACTACCATTTCTCTACTTTTCTTATCATTACCAAGGGAACTATTCTACAACTCTTATACCATGGGCTCAATCATTTCAATCATCTTGTTCCATTACCTGTCTTTTAAGCTCTGGTGTGTGTGTATGTCATCTGATGTCTCTTTCTTGAATGCCTTCAACCGCCGCAAAATTTTCATTTTCAATTCTCATCATGAATGCTCTCTGTAAGTTCTCTGCTCACTCAACTGCTGCAAACATTTACTCTATCAATATCAATCTTCCAATCAAGTTCTTAATGTTTTTATTCTCACCACTTTGATCTTCATTAATCTTCTTTCTCTACTGCTGTTATTAGTCATGGTTGGGATTATTTAGGTTTTTGAGAATATCTAGAGTCTGCAGTTCAATATTACATGAAGGACAATTTTGAATATGACTCAACTAAGACTCTACGCATGCGACTTGACATGACTCAATGGTTAAACACTTTCTAACTGTTATTAGGACTCTATTATACAAAGTCTCTTTTGCCAGCTGGAATTTTACATACTCAATAGAATGTTGTTGACTAGATATCGATTATTGTCAGTGAGAAACAGATCTCATTGACTAGAAACCAACTTACATTATATTGGTGGAGAGGATTTCATGCGTTTGAAGACTTTCATTTACCCCATCCTTTCTATTTCGACTTAAATTTTACAATAGATATTGATGCAATCTGACATAATCGACAACACAATCTTTTTCTTTTGCAACTAACTATGTTATACTAGACTAAAATATGAGTCAACTCGAATTAGTCGATTATTTTCTTTTCCAACTAAATATTTTATACTTGACTCAATTTTATTGATCGATTAAACTCATAATATAGACTCGACTAAAATTATCTTTCATGTAACTACTTTTATGCATGCAATTTACTCCATATTCCCTCATGTAATTTTACAATCATTCCTTCATGTGCATTTACAATAATGAGATAGACTCTCTCGATTCAGTTTACTCTTTTCTAATTAGCACTCACATTGCAATTGATTATTCCACCATGCCTTTCCAAATGAGAAAAAAACCCCAAGTGAGGCAAACTATTGATATATATGTATTATGCAATTTTTTTTTTTTAAATCAAATCATGCAAATAATACCTGTCAATTTTGACTATGGTTGGTGCCACCAGAACCCATGGATGTCACATGCATCAATTTCAAGGCACTAGGTAAAAGAATAAGTCATCATATCAACACATAACGAATCTCAAACAACTAGTTCCTCCCATTACATATAATCTCTCCATCATATCCATCATTTTGAAATCCTCTATGGATTTTGTCCAACATGTAATGCACCTCATTTTTCCTCTACTTTTTCTCTTAGTCAGAGGGTATCATACAAATATTTGTTATGAGCGAGAATACCAACAGAATCCATGTACCTTCCACTCATGTTACCATAAAAACAAATGATGAAATGGCCTTTCCAACGATGGAATTTTTGAGTTCAACTAAGATATTATTAGAGGATTGATCTCATAGGAGTTGAACAAATTAAGATTATTGTAGTGTTTCAATGACCATAGAATATGTACAAAGCACTAGTTGGCTTCTAACGATCACAACCGATCAAGATAGCAGAGTAGTCAACCGAATGTTGACTACTCTACTAGCTCGATCGATGGATCAATTTGGACATAATTTGTTCACATGGGAGGTATTTATCAACATTCTCTAGGTCGACTAGTAATATAAATCATGGAGTCATTATGATATGTCTCATTTTATTTTTCGCAACTCCAACAAATTTTTTGGGTCAGATTGGTTCTTCATCACTTGTAGTAAAATTGAAACAACACATTCTCTCTGGTAAACCTTAGCAGTTGACTCCCACACTTGGAAATAATGGAGTAAGAGTCAGTTGACATAGTCAATAGCGTAAGTAGAGTCTAGTTATCTGTGGTTTGATGTAGCTGACTAAGTAAGAGTAGTTTCCTATATAATGATGTAATCAGTCCTCATTCAATAATATAGTTTCTGATCATTTCCTCACCTGTGTTTTGTTTCTCATATTTCTAAGTTGGTATCAGAGCCACGGAAGTGAGGTACGTAAATTTATAGAAGTCTGCAGATCCCTCCTCTAGAAGGGTTCGGCGGCATACTACTCAAAGTTTGCGTGCATTTATCAACCTCCCATTTCTGCAATCCATCTGTGTAGTACAGTGCCGAAATATTTAAAGATTCCCGCAGCCCAAGTGCATTGTGAGGTGCAGACTCATCGCACTCTAACGGCTATGTGAGGTGCATAAACGTTTGTTTTTGTTTTTGCATGAAGGGAGGAAACGTTTGTAAGGAGAGGTCACGTGGGTTATTTTAAAAATCAATTCCCCCATCTGTGGAAGAAAAAGGATTTCCAGCCATTTCCATAGTCTGTGGTCGTTTTTGCTCATTTAATCGGAGGTTCAATCAATAGATGTCAATATTGGATGTGTGAGGTTGATGTCTATGAATCACCATTGGAGCGTGATTTTTTTGCATGAGGCTGGAGCATGAGGTTGGATCGAATATGATAATCTCTTCCCTTCCTCAGTTCAAGGAGAGTTGACCATTTGTAGAGAGAGAGAAACACCCCATCTTTGTTGCGCGCCATTGAAGGTTGAGGGAAGCGTAAGTCTTTTTTATAAATCGTGATCTTTTTTTTTTGGGGTAAAGGATCACAAACTGTGTGGATGTTTATAAATAATTTTATAAATAGTAAAGTGGATACTTTTTTTTTTGTGAGATATAAAATTTATAAAGTGGACTATAAAGTTTATTAAAGTGGGTAAGAAAATTAAGAAATTGTGAGGTGGATGTTTAAAGGCGGGGGTTTATTTTGAGGATGAATTTGTGGTATGCATGGAATGGTGTTAAGGTTTCTTTTAAAAGTTTCTCATAATTCCTTTAAGCTAGGAGCCTAGGTAGAATCGGATCAGATCGGTGGATCCAAAGGCAGAGTGACATACTGCTCAACACCCAATGGAAAGTTGCATATTCTTGGTGATTCACTTGCAAAGAATATCTTGCAGCGATGGCGAATCCTCTAGCGGAGACCTACCTCAACGAACCTAACAAATTAGATGGATTGAATTTCATTAACTGGAACTTCAAGATGCAGACACTCATGGAAGGCTATGGTGTCTGAAACATTGCAAAGGGACCTGAAGTGAAACCTGATGCGGCTGCAGGTGCGACAATAGAACAGATCCAAGATTGGGAGAAGTGCGAAAAAAAGGCAAAGGTATTGTTGCGCATGTATGTTAAATATAACATAATTCCACATATTAGATAAGCTACAACTTCTGCTGCAACATGGACAACGCTTAAAGCATTGTATGAAACTAGCAACACAAATCTCATTTTGTTCCTGAAAACTAAATTGCTAGGCATTAATATGGATGGAAATGAATATGTTAGTTCATTTTTGGGTCATTTTAAAGAGGTGAAAGAAAAGCTAGTAAATATAGGGGAAACTGTTTCCAACATTGATTTGGTCACCATTACCTTAAATGGTATGCTAGAAGATTATTAGATGTTCATAATAGGTCTCACAGCAAGGGAGAAACCTCCTATGTTTGAAGAACTGAAAGTATTTTTCTGCAAGAGGAAGAGAGGCGTAGGAATCTGAAGCCTCGGAATAAATATTTGGAACTGCGGTCAAATAAGAGATCTGCGAGAGGGAGATCAGGAGAAAGAGGCAAAGGAGGTAGTTCATGGCAGAGAGGGAGTTCATCGCAGAGAAGTCAATCTCCAAGACTGAATCAAGGTATTCAATCTAATAGGACTGAGTCAAAGAGTTGTTTTTATTGTGGTCAACCTGGAACTATTGTTAAAGAATGTCATAAGAAGAAGAGTGATGAGGCTAGGAATAAACCTAGAACACATTCAGGTCATTATGTAGAAAAATATTCAAATCATGATCTCAGATTATTTATTGCTAGTGATGATATTGATGAACCCTCGAATTTTAATTCACGGGATATTAGGTTGTTTGTGTCTAACGTTGCTTTATCTGCTGAAAGTGATGATATTGATGCATGGTTTGTGGATTCTGGAGCATCAATACATATGAATTGTAATAAGAACTGGTATGCTAATTTTAAAGAAACACGGAATGGTGCCAGCATATATCTTGGAGATGACCGTTCTCATCAGATCAAGGGATATGGAGACATTTCTGTGACATTTACAAATGGTATTGTTTTTCACATTCACAATGTGGTATTTGTGCCAGGGATAAAGAAATTTTTTATCTCTGTGTCCACCATTACAGATCATAACTTGAAGGTTGAATTCTTCAAGAATTATTGCATAGTGAAGGATTTGCTGGACCAATTCAAAGCTATTGCAACGAGAGTCAGAGTAAGAGGCCTATACAAAGTTGATGTTACCAACAAGGCACATCATGCATTGAATTATTCAACTATGCCAACATATATTCTTTGGCATAAAAGGTATGGCCACATCAATCATCCTGATTTATTGTTATTACAGAAAAATAATATGGTTGAAGGACTTCCCATGTTAAAGAATGAGAATGTTGCTTGTGATGGATGTGCATTAGGAAATATGCACAAAGATGAATTCCCCTCTAATACTGATAGGAAAAAGAGATATGTGTTAGGTCTTGTGCATACTAATGTTTGTGGAACTATGCAGACTAAGTCTTTAGGAGGTGCATTTTACTTTCTGTTATTTATTGATGATTTCACAAGATACACATGGGTTTACTTCTGGATGAAAAAGTGATGTTTTTGAGTACTTTAAGGAATTCAGAACCATGGTGGAAAAGCAGATAGGGAAATCCATCAAAATCCTCCGTTCAGATCAAGGGGGAGAGTATAAATCAAGGGACTTCATCAAATATTGCAAAGATAATGGAATATTACAACAGTTTACATAACCTCACACTCCACAGCAGAACAGAGTCCCTGAAAGGAAAAACAAAACTATGGTAGAGTGTGCACATAGTATGATGAAAGGTAAGAATCTCTCAAATGCATTTTAGTTTGAAGCCATAAATACTGCAATTTATTTAAATAATAGAAGTCCAACAAGGTGTTTTTATAATGTTACTCCTTTCGAAGCCTTGTATGGTTGCAAACCTGTAGTTCATAATTTAAAAGTATTTGGGTGTAAGGATTTTGCACATATTCCAAAGGAGAATAGGAATAAATTGGATGCTAAATCCATTAAATGTATTTTCATTGGGTACTGTTCTGAATTCAAAGCATACAAACTGTTTGATCCTTCTACTCACAAAGTATTTTCAAGTAGAGATGTACTTTTCCATGAGCAGGAAGCAGGAAATCATGACAATAACAATCATGAGGAATGGCATAAAATTCTTGATGAAGGAGTTAAAGAAGAGAAACGACAACCATCACAACAATAACCACAACTACAACAACGATAACAACAATAAGGAATCCGTGATATGGACAATTCAAGCAGTCATAGTTCACCTAGAGGCGAAGACAGATCTTCACAAAGTGGGGAGGAAGATAATCAGTTGAGAAGATCTTCACAGAAGGTTCAGCTCCCTGAGAGGTATAAAGACTATGCCCTAATGAGTATCATTTTGAATGTCATAGAACCCATGAGTTTTGATGAAGAAAATGAACATGATGAATGGCGAAATGCAATGGAGGAAGAATGTGAATCTATAATGAAAAACAATACTTGGGAATTGACTGAATTGGCTAAACATAAGAAGCCCATTGGATGCAAATGGATATACAAACCCAAGTTTAAGTCATATGGTAGTATAGATAAATATAAGGCTAGACTGGTGGAAAAGGGGTATTCACAAACAAAAGGTATCAGTTATGCTGAAACATTTGCACTAGTAGCTAAATTGAATACTATCAGATTGTTAATTGCTTTAGCTACAAAGTATGATTGGAAGCTACACCAATTAGATATTAAATCTGCATTTTTGAATGGTGAGTTAAAGGAGGAGGTTTACCTTACTCAACCTGAAGGGTTTGTGGAACAAGGGCAAGAACACTTAGTGTGTAAGTTAAAGAAATCATTGTATGGACTAAAACATGCACCTAGGTCATGGTATGAGAAGATAGACTCTTTCTTTCTTCAACAAGGTTTTATGAGGAGCAAAAGTGATCCAAATTTGTATACCAAATTTGATGAGCAAGGGTATATAGTATTGATTTCCTTATATGTTGATTATTTGATAATTACAGGAAATGCAGAGAAATTAATTGATGAAATCAAGGAGCAGTTGTCACAAGTTTTTGAAATGAAATATCTTGGTGAGTTACACTACTGCCTAGGTCTTGAAGTTTGGAGAAATGCAGGCCAAACTTTTTTTTTCCAGAGTAAGTATGTCAGAGAAGTACTTAAGATATTTAAAATGGATCAGTGTAAGTCTTCTACTGTTCCCATGCAATAGAATGTGAAACTTTCTTGTGATGATCATTCGAAGGAGGTGAATGGCATTATGTATAGACATATGGTGGGTAGTTTGAATTATCTCACCACAACCAGACCTGATATTGCATACTCTATGAGTGTGTTAAGTTAGTTTATGGTGAAACCTCTAGAAAGCCATTGGAATTCAACAAAGGCGGTACACAAGTATCTAAAAGGAACACTCGATTATGGTATTAAATATACTGATGCATCTGATGTTGAGTTGATAGGTTACTCATATTCTGATTGGGTTGGCAATCCAGATGATCGAAGATCAACCACTGGATATGCATTTGGCATTGGATCTGGGGTTGTCTCATGGAGTAGTAAAAATCATCCTACTATATCTTTGTCTTCTACTGAAGCAGAATATAAATCTTTGTGTGCAACAACTTGTGAAGCTGTTTGGTTGAGAAGAATTCTTCAAGATGTTGGAAAAGAACAAAAGGAACCTACAATGATCAAATGTGATAATAAAAGTTCAATCAATCTTGTGAAGAATCCGATTTTTCATGCAAGGACAAAGCATGTTGATGCTCAGTTTCATTTTGTTAGAGAAAAGTTGCAGTCAAATGAAATAATTCTTATGTATTGTAATACTAGTGAAAATGTTGTTGATATTTTCACTAAGCCTCTTGGAAAGATCAAGTTTGAGTTGTTTAGAGAGATGTTAGGTGTAGAAGTCAATCCATTCTCCATTAAAGGGGAGACTTGGAAATAATGGAGTAAGAGTCAGTTGTAAGCGTCAGTTGACAGAGTTAGTAGCGTAAGTAGAGTCTAGTTATATGTGGTTTGATGTAACCGACTAAGTAAGAGTAGTTTCTATATAATGATGTAATTATTCCTCATTCAATAATATATTTTGTGATCGTTGCCTCACTTGTGTGTTGTTTCGCCAAATTCTAAGTCCCACCACATTGGGAAATCAATACTTCAAGAGCACCATCAAATATTTTTTTATAACTGTTGGCCATCCTTAGACTTGTCAACTCTTCAAGAAGAGACCGATCTTTCTTACATTCTCAACGAGCTTCATTATATGTTACTTATTTTAATATCAACATGTCTTTTAATTTTGTACAGGATGATAATAATCCACAAGAATCACCAAAATATATTTCATGCAACATTGGCAACCTCTTATTGTTTCATTTATTTCTTCATCTCATGATTTGTCAGGTGTCTTGTGCAGTCTTGTCTTAGTGAGAGCAACATCTATGAGCAATTCACATGAATAAATAAAAAAAAAACTTTGACACAATATCACCATAAACAATTAGTGAGTCACAAATCTCTTATGAAACATATGAGCAAATGAATACTGGGAGGAAGTTGATGTTATTGAAGTCCTAGATGAACCTTCCATCCCCCCTATATTGGTGTTGTTGAAGGGTTGTGGTGTTATAGAAGAGTGAATTACCCCATATATAGTGGCACTTCTAGGAGCATGATTTCATCCATGACCAAACGTTCCCCTAAGGGGATTTCCCCCAGGGGTAGGTGTAGACCTTAAAGGAAACATGTTTCCAAAACTATTCTCAGGGAAGAACCCCCTAGGACCGGAGGTATTAATAAAAATAAATCCTCCCCATTGTGGAAATTTACCTACAAGGGATGTGACCCTAGGGAAGGGTGTACTAACCCATGAGAAGTTAAACCCTCCTGACATACAACTGCCCCCAGCTTGACTAGGGATCGCCCCAAAACTGCTAGGAATGTTCCATCCAAAAGGTAAACCAACACATGAAGACATCGAGTCACTCATAGGAATGGTGGAGGTGGAAGGAACTATTGGGTTCTAGTTTTTACTCTTTTTACCATTCCAATCCATCCCATTCACCTCCATTATTTGACCAAAAACACTTTTTTTTGTCCACTTTCTTCAAAGTAATGGCATAATGAGCATGATTAAGGAATTGTAGGTTGGCATACTTGCGCTCTTTGAATTTATGATTTTCCACTTGGAGGCTTTCCCTTGATGTTAGGAAATGGTAAAATACCTATTTTTCCATCCTCACAACATTTGGCACCTTGTGTTCAATGCGTGGTCAAACTCGGTAGTCAACTACAAGAAATACATAATAATTTGTTGTAAATCTGCAAGTTTGTTCACAAAATACATAATCTGACTATGGGAGAAATTGAATGGTGATCGACCTATGATAAGATCAAGGATACAAACAAAGGGATCGAGGAATTCCTATTCTACACACTCAATATGAGATCTAAACTATAATTCCTGCAATTAGTTAGAAATAGAGTGTAGTCTTCAATTTTTGGGTAGTGATATTCATATGTTATTTCTAGAGCAATGAAGATGAATCTGAAGATTCCACAACATGGGTTTTGTGAAGAATGTGCCTAATTAGGTGATCCTATAGAGGATTTTCTAAATAATTCACTATTTGGGAGATATGGTTGTTTTTCTAAAGATGAAATGCCCATATTTCATATTGCAGTTGGATTTGCAAAAACACCCAATGCCAAATAGAAATTTCAACCATCATGAATGGATCCTGAGACAGTTAATAATGAAATTAGAAGTAAAATATGTTGTTATAAATCATTACCACTAAGATCCTTTATTTCGTAAATCGGATCCCCTTATTTGTATTCTGGATTCTTTGTTCTAAGATCCACAATTGTAGTCATAACAATTACAATTTCGATGATAGTTTTCTCTATAAAAGCATGTTGAACAAACATATCTTAGGGGGGGGGGGGGAGGATAATGTTGAAACTATCATCCAAGATCTATTGTAACTACTGATTGGCACTTGATGATTAATAAAATGAATTTCCGAGTTAAATACACATGTTAAATTCTTTACACGGTATGAGTTTATCAAAACAACAAAACCCAGGAGGGCCCTCTGGTATGTGTTTTATTTTCAATTATTCTAGAATTGCTTTCATCTTTTGTAGATTCATATAAACTACTATAATTTCCTGTAGATTTATGTTTTCTATCATAACTTTCCTTTTGAAACAATTTACAGACTATGTTACTCTGATTATGGTGATTAATAATTGTTTCAGATATCAACGTTAAAGACAATCAAGTAATTGAATGATCTTTCATATACCGTTCCATACCAACAATTATCACATAAATATATTTAGATTTTAAACTAAGCTTGTAATTCTCTTTGCACATTTCTTGATTGTATTGAATATAATAGTTTATTTTCCAGTCAACCTTTTAACTCACACTTAGAAGTACCCTTTTCTGAGTTCAGAGCTTAGTTGACTAAAACATAGTGTGTTTACAAGTAAGAACACAGAGCGTTTACCTGTGATCTGAGTCCATACCAATTAACAATCAAATATGAGTGATTTTGATCAAAAGAATTAACTTATGTTTGTGAGTCTAGCATTTTATTGTTTGATTTTTAGTAGAAGTATTTACACAAAATTCTTAGGTAATTTCAAGATCAATTTTGCACATAATGTGCATGTGCCTCATAAGTTTACCCACCTATATTGATAATAAAATGATGAGGAATATATAACACTAGATCAACCAAACATTTTGACGTCGTTTTTGGGGAGGCACCAAAGGAATTGGTTTTGGAAGTCACAAGTTTTCTATTCTTTTTAGTTGTAAGTTTATTGATTTTTCTTTTTGTAAATTTCATATTTTTCTTCTTGTAAGTTATTTGATTTTCTTATGTCCTTAGATTTTTTCTTGAATTTTGTTTGTCTCACCAACATTTATGACTTGGAGGAGGAGAAATGGTAAGCTGCAAAGGCTCCCTCACTTCAGGATTTCTGAAAGGGTTCTATCCCGACACATGCACTTTAGTGGGTATATTTGAATCCTCATCATGTTGGGACTATAAGTGTGTTTCTTTTTCTACAAGTTTTTTTTATTAATGGAACGAAAAAATAACTCATGTCAATAGAAAACCTGGTGACAACAAGGTCTTGGTAGAGTGAGGGAATTCAAGTACATGATCATATTTTCCTTTAAGTTTGTTTGGTGTGGTGTGTTTGTTTATGATTTTGTTTAATTCTTTAAGGAATAGAAGTCTTTGTTTTTGTAAAACCCCCCAGTACACTAATCCATTCATGAGTAGAACCTCTTCAAAAACCAAAAGAACTTAAGAATGCTTAGGATTTTGTTGAGTAAGGGAGGATGTGTTTCTACAAGGATTCTCTCAACTCCTTAGCCAAAGTTCAGAGTCATCACTAGGGGTGAATCTGAACCTCATGAAGCAGTCCAAGAACACATGATCCATGAACATGCCCCACAAGAGGAGGACTTAAAAGTTTCTTCTAATATTTTTTAGCAAGAAAATAAGATCAATGAGTCATGGATAATGTCATATGAGGAGCAAATACTAGAGCCATAAATTGAAGAGTTTCTTGGATGTTTGTCACCAGATCCCTTGTATACTTAGGAATATGAAGATAAATTCTCTGAAGAACTTCATGAAATGAAAACTAAAATAAATCAAGGAAACAAGGATTACATTGAAGTTTAGTTTCAATCAACCATCAGTCTACAACATCATTCCATATTTCAAAAATTCTTGGCACAACCTCTATAAACGCAACTGGCCTTTCATATCATGATAGTCATTAAGTTATATTTTTCATATTTGGATATGGGTACACTAGATATCTTGCTACATGAATGGATGCATTGTAAGTATTCATACACTTTAAAGAGGTTTTTATTTTTCAAGTAGAGTAGGATAGTATAGAAAAAAGAAAAAGAAAAAGAAAAAGAAATAAAGACAAAAATAAAGCTTAGTTTTGAAAACTAGGTAATTGACACAACTAAGCATGAACTCTGCTTGAAAACTAGGAAGCTGGCTGGTAGAGTTCACAATAAAAATAAATTTCAATGTTTTATAGATTTCATGTAATTTCTTTTAGAACACTCGGTACAAATTAATCACATTCACAAGTGATTAATGATAGAAGTAGGTTTCATTTTGATCAGTAGCAACAAAGTTTTTCTTCCATCCATAGTAGAATAATAATATTCATTCATTGCAACAGATAAAAAATGTTTTTTCCTATAATAAAAGACAAAATTCTAGCAATAAAGACTTATTTTGTAATGAAGATCAGTTCAACAAGTGATTAGAATATCCAAGCCAAACCAAGTTGAAGAATCAACATGAACATTTATTTCAAATAAAAAATATTCAAGAGTCAATCTTCCAAGATCAACAATTCCTAACAATAGCAAGGTTTGGTATGCAAGGTAAATGGTTTTTAGAATATATTTACTTGCAAAAAAATGGAGTAAAATTTTAAAACACAACTTACATATATGCTACTTTCCATTTCTTTCAAATTTATCCTAATGTTTATTTCCTAATTATCCTGATTTTATTTCCTTCATTCATGATTTCCTAACATATCATATACCAAAACTCATAGTCATGAGGGATTACTTCAAATTTTGTCTTTATTATGATTATGCTCTGACTTCATAATCATGTATCATGTTTCTATTTACAATATTTCTTATGATTTTCCACACCTTTCGCCTATAATCATGTGATTAACTATAAGTCACCATAACCACTACCAATACTCACACACCATCATCATTTGATAAAATTCATACAAAATATAATGATTTTCACACAAATATGGTTTTGACATGATCGATTAAACTCTATCATGATTTGATAAGCCAAAACCACCACAAATTTGAATGAGTCTTCCAAATGGTAACCACAAATTGCTCATTCCTTCTCACATTTATTTTCCTGTTTGTTCTTCAATTCCACTTGTTTCTCATTCTTGTTACCTTTCATTTTTTCTTTCCCTGGGAGTTTTGAAACTGGTACCTGATACTTGTCTGAGAAGAGTAAAGAAAAAATGGTGGTCCTGAGCATGTTAAGGTATGTGTTAGCACTCTGTAAATTTTGTCTGGCTGAATAGACAAACAACAGAGGTAACTATTTCAATCTACTTTAGAGTTGGGCACTAGTTTTCTCAACTCAAAGAGGGCTCTCTCATGTCACTTGATGTTTCTTTGGAAATTGGTGGCTAGATTTGGTTTGTTTTGGGGGTTTTTAATAAAATGACTGGAAAAAAGAAGATAACATTTGGGCTATGGGGTCTGGAATAAATCGACTACATTATCAAACCTAAGAACTATTCAGAGGAAAAGGATAAATCAGGCAGTGGGTCTGATTTTATATCTGAAAATTTTGCATGACACCAGAAGAGAAAGAAACACATAACTACATCAGAGCATTACAGAGATGAATTCTAAATAAGTTAAGAAGAGAGAAACATAGTCTAAGTTGCTAAGCCAAGAGCATTAAATAATGAATTATGGGCCTCTAAATCTCCAATTTAGATAGAAGGAAATGTAAATGAATTATAGGCTTACAGGAAATACATACTATGAGGGGAAAACAAGAATCATATCACTTCCAGTTAGAATCTTTTCATAAACAATCCAAAATCTGCCTCTGCATTTATATATTCATACTGGCCCCAAAATTTACAAAAGTCTTCATGCAAAGAGGGAAGGCTCCTCTTTCTCCATATCTTTTTATATCCTCGAGATAATATATATAGAGAAATTTCTTGTGGAATTCAAAATGTTCAGACTTTTCTTAATTCTAAAATTAGAGATGAGTTACAAGGAGGAATGATTTATAATAACCACTATCCTATTTTAAAGGGACCGTTAGGAACAAGTTCATCATATCTAGGCCCTTTTCTTCGACCTTGATCTATCCAAAACATGTTGAGATGCACTTATTCCAGTCTGAGAATTTATTTCAGCTCAACGATCTCCTTCTTTAGAGTGACCAACCATGCCGGTTGATTCTCCCCAATGCTTTCATTCGTTTCGGCTATGATTTATGTCTTATGCCATTTTCTCCGTTTCTTTTTCATAGCTAGCCTATTGATGATCATGTCCTTCATGATGGGATTTAGCCTAATTTCTAATCCTATGTCTATAGCAGGTTCCGTATGGAATTTAGTTGCTAATATACGCACAATTTCCCTTTCCTTCTTACTAGTAGATAAACCCACCATGTTACTTGAATGACCTGTTTGACTGGATATGGCTTGATTGTCCTTGTCCATCTATCCCAGTATCATGGACACAAAGATGTTCCTTTCATAAATTTAGAGAGTCGATCTTACGAATGAGATGATACCCTCATACTTGAGAATCGATAGTTATAGAGTTCCAATCATGAATCACTGACAGAGTCACTTACAGGTACGTTGGTTTACCATGCTTGGATAATCCATTTCAAATGATTATATTTCGAGTTCTTTATATGGCGGTGTTCACCTGACATCATACGGTTGTGAAGTATCGAACGGGTGAAGCGGGGTGATTCTGACCAGCTGTCACCTGCCCCACAAGTGGTTGATTTGACGTATTGAAACATGTGACATCGGGACTTTGGCGAAAGTGGTTTTAGGAAAACCGTCTTCTGCTTCGATGTATCTCTGGAGGCTCCATGCGTCCATTTTAAAAACCACAATGGTTTTCCTCGGTCCTCTCTTACATGGTTAACTCCCATGCAAGTTCACCGCCCGATATGGGCCCCAGTCGTTGATCTGGGCCATTTTACAATTGATGGTCTGTCGAGTTATCCCTTTTGCACCTCCACTATATTTTTCCATACGCCACCAAATATGTCCTGGTCCTCTAAATTATCAATCCTCTAAACTATCATGCGACGATGTGGCTCTTGCTAAATTTCTGAAACTTGGATCCTGTTTGAAAATTGTTATGGTGATAACATAGGCTCCAACTGGGGATGCTATCCTCCCTATGAGGTAGAAAATAACTCATAGACCCGGTGCCTGATCCATTGGGCTGATCCCAAAACAAATGTGTGTACCTTGCTCCTTCCATATCACTAGTGTCTGTTGAAGTCCAAACTCTGCATTATGCTCTCAACTAGATACTGAACACTGAATATACTACTGAAACTGACTGTACAAAATACTGGAAATATAAACTGGAAAATGCTTGTCCAACAGATTATTTGTACATTCCTACCTACCCTAAAATGCTGAAATGAATACTCAATCAAGTGATGCTAAAGTGCCAATGCAACCAATCAAGCAATTGGATTCCTGATTTTTCTCTGCTAACATTTTTCTTAAGAAGGCAGACAAATGTAAAAGGTGGCAGCTGAAAAAAAAATTTGAATCCAAAATCTGAGTTTATGAATGAAAAAAAACTCCTCCTTCACTGATGACTGTAATAGGATGGCCACTATATCTTGAAAACCATGAAAAATCATTTCTTCTTGGTGATTAAAAACAAAAATACAAGATTCTTTCATAAGTGTTTGTTGTTCTTTCTCTATTTCTTCTGTTTTGAGAACATTTTCAAATGAAATGGCAGAAATAGGTTTTTCTACTTCTCCATGCATCTCAATAAAAACATTCATACATTATTGAACATCTTCAAATATGACAACCATATTATGTGCATCAAGGCTATCCTCTTGTTCATCAAATAATTCTGATTTGGTTTCATTAAACTTCTGGAAATTTGTTTGAGGACTGTCATTTTGACTTTCAAATGAATTAATAGAAATAAGTTCCTATTCATAATATTCTTGAAAATGTGAAAAGATGACATCTTTAACTATTTCACAGTCTAGAGTTCTCATGGATGTATTTTCAAAACCCTCATCCATGTCTATGCTGTTTAGAAATTGAACCAGTACGTCATTCTCAGGGGAAGAAAGACAACTTTGAAACATTTCATCATGCTGGAAACATTGTTGAATATCCATATTTTTTTTAGGCGAATGGTAATGGACTTGAACAACAATCTCTTGAACATATTAGTATTCTTTTTCAGGATGATAGCTGAGCATAGGATGCAGATCTGAGCTAAAATAACTTTTCATATGATCATCAATATGGTTATCACTATTAGCAAGTCTACTTCTCTCTTTGTATTCACCATCATGTCTGGTGGATTTCTGATTTGATACATTACAAATATTTTGCTTCAACAATTTGAAAGAAGCAAAACAGAGTGGTAAGGTTGTCTCACCTGATTTGATACTTTCTCCGGTCTCATTACTATGAGCATATTTCTGAACATGCCTATTTTCGGTTTCATCTTCAACCAATGACTGCACCTCTGAACCGATGGAAAACACATGAGAAGAATGTTGCAACATGTTATTAATTTGTTCCATTGATTTATTGTGATTTTTCATCAACGCAAATTCATTTTCCTCCACAATGATCTTAGAATTCTCTTTCAACAATTTAAATGCAGCAAAGCACAAAGGTAGAGAATTTTCTTCAGCTGACCCAATACTTTGCTCTTTATAACTATGATGTGTAGGTTAATTCATTTCACTATACTACTGAAAAAGAACATCTTCAATATCATAATCATCTTCATACTTGTCATATACATGCATATCACTGTCATATGCAAGGTCATTTAACAAGAAAAAACTTGGAACATCAACCTGTTCTTCGACCAACTGATTTGTACACTCATCCTGTTGATTATCTATAAATGAATACATGAAAAAGTCATCCCCTTGCTTATCATGGGACGGATCAGAAATTAAATCAACACCTCTTCTTTTAACAAGTGGAATATAATTTTCAACACTATCAAAAGCATTTGAAACCTCAAGAGGACCCATGATATTTCCAAATCTATGCTCAAGATTCCAATCAACTATTTTCTGTTCATATTCACTTTCATGTTCTTGAGCATCCAACCTCTCTTTTTGGATCTGTTTACATGCCTGGATGTTGTGTTGGATATCCTGGGCATCATTCAACATTTGCTGTAAGGACTTAATTCTTCTTTCCATCAGGAGGAAAGATAAATCTGGATGAAGAGTTGTTGTATAATGGAGCATGGAAACAACTTCAGTGGGTTGAATATCTTCAGACAATTTGTAGTAAATACTGGAAAAACTTCTACTGTATATAGAGATAGCTTCGTTTCTCTACCATTCCAAGGCATGGAACTCTGCAAGTTGCAGCTCCAAAGATTTCTTCTTGCCCCAAAACTTTAAAAAAACATTCTTCAATTCCTCCCATGAGCTAATTGTATCTGGCTGCAAATGTCTAAACCAATATTTGGTGTCCCCTTTCAAGGATTGAGAGAAAGACCTCATACAAACATCATCATGGTCAATCTCAAACAACTCTATAAAATTCTCAAACCCTTGGATGTGTTTTTCAGCTGAGATGACATCAGGCTCCCCATCGAACACATGCAGGTATTTATAGTGCTCAGGAGGAAAATCATGAAGGACTTGAGGTAACTTTAAGGGTCTGTATCTATGCTGAGTCTTGGAGGATGTTGGATCAAGTACAAGAGGTGAAATATCAGCTTTGGTTTCATGAGGCTCATCAACTTGGTTATGGTCATCACATGGCCTAGATGAATTTTTTTATTATCAAAATCAATGATACAGTGGGGATATGCATGTACAAGTTTAAGAGGAGGATATACAATTTCAAGTTTTTCATGATCATCATTGGAATGCAGTAGGTAAAGAAAAAATTGTTTGTCATATTCAAGGAAGGAGCAGAGGTAACCTATAACAAATAGTAAAATGATTTGGAGGAGATCCCATTTTAAGTAACTGTTTTCTTCCATGATGCCTTTTCATACCTATGTCAAGGCATCTCATCTTCCAATGGAGTCTCTAAACTGCATTTGAAATTTGAGTGAAGTTGTCAATAACGTTTTGGGATCTGGATTCTGCATTGAGAGTGGAGTTGCCAGTGAAAATTCAAATTTCTGGATTCTTCTACCAGTGGAATCACCTTCAAACTGATTTTTTGATATGTGGAGTCGCCAGCGTAGGAAGACAACCAATATGTGCCTAAGTGTCTGCTGCTCTCAGACCTTAGAACTCAACCATGTCGTTCTTTCCCAGGGAAAATTTTTCAATTCGTCCCCGACAATGGCGCCAGAATATTAACACTCTGTAAATTTTGTTTGGATGAATAGAAAAATAACAGAGGTAACCATTTCAACCTACTTTAGAGCTGGGCAGTAGCCTGCTCAACTCAGAGAGGTCTCTCTCGTGTCACTTGATGTTTCTTTGGAAATTGGTGGCTAGATTTGGTTTGTTTTGGGGGTTTTTAATAAAATGTCTAGAAAAAAGAAGATAACATTTGGGCTATGGGGCCTGGAATAAATAGAATACATTATCAAACCTGAGAACTATTAAGAAGAAAAGGATAAATCAGGCAATGAGTCTGAGTTTATATCTGAAAATTTTGCATGACATCAGAAGAAAAATAAACACATAACTACATCAGAGCATTACAAAGATGAATTCTGAATAAGTTAAGAAGACAGAAACATAGTCTAAGTTGCTAATCCAAGAGCATTAAATAATGAATTCTAGGCCTCTAAATCTCCAATTTAGATAGAAGGAAATGTAAATGAATTATAGGCTTACAGGAAATACGTACTATGAGGGGAAAACAAGAATCATATCACTGCTAGTTAGAATCTTTTCATAAACAATCCAAAATCTTCCTTTGCATTTATATATTCATACTAGCCCCAAAATTTACAAAAGTATTCATGTATAGAGGGCATGATTCTCTTTCTCCATATATTTTTATATCCTCGAGATAATATATATAGAGGAATTTCTTGTGGAACTCAAAACGTTTAGACTTCTCGTAATTCTAAAATTAGAGATGAGTTACAAGGAGGAATGATTTATAATAACCGTTATCCTATTTTAAAGGGACCGTTAGGAACATGTTTATCATATCTAGGCCCTTTTCTTCGACTGCCATCTGTCCAAAACATGCTGAGATGCACTTATTCCAGTCTGATAATTTATTTCAGCTCAACAATCTCCTTCTTTAGAGTGACCAACCAGGCCAGTTGATTCTCCCCAATGCTTTCGGCCATTTCAGCTATGATTTTTGTCTTCTGCCGCTTGCTCCATTTCTTTTTCACAGCTAGCCTATTGATGATTAGGTCCTTCATGATGGGATTTAGCCTAACTTCTAATCCTGGGTCTATAGCAGGTTCCATATGGAATTTAGTTGCTAATATACGTGCAATTTCCCTTTCCTTTTTACTAGTAGATAAACCCGCCATGTTACTTGAATGACCTATTTGACTGGATATGGCTTGATTGGCCTTGTCCATCTATCCATATATCATGGACACCAATATGTTCCTTTTTGAAATTTAGAGAGTCAATCTTACGAATGAGATGACACCCTCATACTTGAGAATCGGTAGTTATAGAGTTCCAATCATGAATCACTGACATAGTAACTTATAGGTACATTGGTTTACCATGCTTGGCTAATCAATTTCAAATGATTATCTTTCAAATTTGTTATATGGCGGTGTTCACCTGACATCATACGGTTGTGAAGTATCGAACGAGTGAAGCGGGGTGATTCCAACCAACCGTCACCCGCTCCACGAGTGGTTGATTTGACATATTGAAACATGTGACATTGGGGCTTTGGATAAAGTGGTTTTAGGAAAACCATCTTCTTCTCCGATGTATCTCTGGAGGCGTCACGCATCCATTTTAAAAACCACAATGGTTTTCCCCGGTCCGCTCTTACATGGTTAAGTCCCGTGGAAGTTCACCGTCCGATATGGGCCCCAACCATTGATCTAGGCCGTTTTACAATCGACGGTCTGTCGAGTTATACCTTTTGTTCCTCAGCCATATTTTTCCATATGCCACTAGATATGTCCTATTCCTATAAATTATCAATCCTCTAAACTATCATGCGACGATGTGGCTCTTGCTAAATTTCCAAAACTTGGATCTTGTCTGAAAATTGTTATGGTGATAATAGTATGAACCATAGGGAATTTCATTGTTGGAGGAATACCCTACATGTATAATTATCTTCCAAAGAATTGGCTTGCTATATCTGTTCAAGTGATTTCACCGACATAACAACCAGGTAACCAGGGCATTGCCAATATTTTTAATGAAAATATGCCAGGGTGTTATATCTCAAAAGGCCACTACTATGCATTTATGATATTGGCCTACTAATTTACACATATGGCAACCATTTTTGTTGAGGTTCCTCTTAATAAACACCTTTTTGTATGGTGTACGCACCTTGCTACATATGCATCATGCATACATACGCTAGCTTCATACCTAACAACCCGTGTATACTCTAAAAAGTTGCAAGAAATAAAACGTTCTGCGCTTTTAGGCAGAATTTACGAGCTATGTCGAGTTGTATAACCATTTTACCTCCTGTATCCCTTTTGAAAACTGAATAGCCATAATTTCTCTGTATAAAAGGGCCCTAGCAGGGTCATTTGGTTACATGAAAGAGGAGGCAAGTGAACTCTGCCAAAATTTCTCCCTTGCATTCCAAGACTTTTGCATCCCGTTCTGAGTTTTCATCCTCAAAATTATCAATTATTCATCCTCCTTTATATTAAATCCATCCATTTCCCTATATTGGCATGTTGGTTTTGAGGATATCACTTTGGGAATGATTCACTTGGATTCAAAATAGAGGAACCCAAGCGAGTTTCATGGAGAAACGTCGACAAGATTGAGGTTGTAACTTACCATCTTGTTATCAATAAAAGAGAATCTTCTTGTCCCAAATATATGTGTCTTTATGTTTATATTTATAAATGGATTTCATGAATATCTAGACCTTTAGATGATCTTGGTGATTATGCATATGCTACTATATTTTTTTCTCTGAAGTGGACAACCTTGGGAGGAGGCCTACAATTCATGAGAAAACAACGAGAGGAAAGGATATACTACAAATGGAAGGACTTAAGATACATACTTTGATTCAATATCCCTTCCCTTAATTATCATTAGGTATTGTTGGATTTTGGTAGAATAAGAGTATTTCTGTCTTTTAAGGTGTCATGGATCTTCCTAGTCACTAGAACTGGAGTAGGGGGATTTTTCCCCATAGCATAATTGGAGACTCTCTATTTTATTTTATTGGTAGGGAAAGGCACACCACACATGTGCGAGAGAGAGGAAACCTTAGAAGGAATATATTGTAAGAATTGGAGCGAGTCGTATGGAGTGTCCGTATAGTTTTTCGCATGTACATGGGTTGCAGTGGGAACAATCGCGTACATACGCGGGTTTCTATAAGAACAATCATGTATATATGTACAAGTTTTTCTGGGTAGAAGTAGGTCCATATAGGCTAACATCAGGTGACCTAAGAAGGTCATACAGGTGGTCTATAGCAGATTACATTTTGGGAATGAAGCTATGAGGCTTTCTAGATTTTGAAGGATTATCTACGAAATGAAGCGTGTAGGTGAAGTTAGAAGTACTATGTGTATGAAGATATTGGATTGGTGATACCGTATTGAATTGGTGCTCAGTTGAGAATATTGGTGTTTTCATTCAGTAGGTTGGTGCCTATGTTTAGGGAGTAGGTTCTTCCTTCCAGCTGGAGCTGGTAAATTCAGGGGGTTAGTGTGTCCTTCCAATCGATGTTGGTAAATCAGGGAGTTGGAGCTTCCTTCAGGTTGGTACCTCCTTCAAGTTGGTTTTGGAGAATCTTGGAAGTTGGTGATTCCTATGGATGTAAACATGATATAAGAAAAGAATTCTGTGGTTTTCTCTTGTTTTGGTTTCCATCTAAAAAAAATTGTGTTCTATGTATGGTTTTTTGTGATGATTAATGAAATTGTTAATAGTTAATGTTTACATGCTGTGCATAAATTTAAAAATGGTAAAAAATTCTCAATACTAATTCACCCCCCCTCTTAATATTGGTGAATATTCTAACAATTTTGACTTTAGATTTACATGTAATCCCAAATCTAGGTGCATGAAGGAAGCCTATCTCGTTCTTAAATTGCACTTTAGATGACATGAGTAAATTTCCATATATGTAAATTCATATTGAAACTTATAAAATAATTTTTGGAGCTACAAATAATCTTGGGCGTGCATTTTAATTTTGTCACTTAGTACAGTTGCGACCTTCCAAATGATAAGGCAAACTTTGCCTCGTCTGCAAAACAACCCTTTTTAAACTTGAAATTGCAAAATTAACAACATGAATAAGTATAATATGATAAACCACAACCCTAAAAACTTTGACAACTCAAATATAAGGTATAATAAACCTTCACTTATGTTTTACAAAAAGGTTGGCCATTTCTACGGTTTTACTAGGCATCTCTTGCCTATTATTGAACAAAATATTCTTTTATGAATACAAATGCAAAAGTAAGTATATAGGATTATGAAAAATGACTTAAAAAATCATTTGCAATTTGAACCACTTAAATTGAATGAGTTTTGAGACCTGGGTGTGCATTTTAGTGTAGCATGGTATGCATTTTGCATTGAGGAAAAAATTTACACCCACGCAAAATTTTCCCTCTTTTTCCTAGAAGAAAATTTTTGGTCTTTTTGCAGGGCAAAGGGTTTTAAGTTTTAAATTGAAAAAACAAAGGTATACAAATATGTTCTACTTTTCTACAACCCCGTAACTTGTAATATTTCCTGTAAGATTGACCTCTTTATTTTATTGTAGAAATTAGATTTAAGATTTATTCCATTTTGTATGTATAATTGGTTGGTTAGAAATAATTGACCTTGATTTCTCTCATAACTAACCATCCTCTGATTCATCAAAAGGTCATGAATCTTTGTGAATATAAATCATTCTTATTGGAGTGAAAATTATCAATTTTCACATGCAAATCTATGTGACTAATTTTAAGATTTGAAAATTGTTTCCTAGTGATCTAGTAGGAAAACCCTAATTGTTATCTGTTACACATCAAAATTACTCACTTCAATAGTGTCACAAGTGTCGTCATTACAAGTGTTGTAAGTGTCACATCTTGTCCGTAAGTGTCGCATCTTGACCACAAGTGTTGCAAGTGTCACAAGCATCATATTTCCATCTTGCCTATGTCATGCCTCTAACAAAATCATAAGGACACTTAAGACACCTCAAAGACTAGTTTTGCAGAAGAGAAATTAGTTGACAAGGAGTACAAGCCTTTTTCCACTGAAATAACCACTAAAAATGGATTTTGGAGAGGATCTCTCCCCTACCCACTGTCAGGGAGTGCTAGTTCTCCCTGGGCATCTTTGGGGGAGTGTTTGAGAGCCCTGTGCACCCTTTTGGGGGAGCGCTACCCTTTCTGAGCGAATTTTTGGTCTGTTGGAGGAAATCAGGGGACAATCCCCTCAATATCTGAAGGTAGTTGGGTTCAAATCTTGGGTCAAGGCATGATCTTGGGGAAGATCCTCAACTGAAGGAGAGGAATCCTCAACTTATCCCAAATATCTCTCGAGTGGTTGGGCCTCTCCAAGGTTATATAAAGAGGCCTTCTCATGGTGAATGGTGACATGAAAAAGATTGGAGGTATGAAACCTATGATCTCATAGGAAACATATAGAGATAGTGGAGACTAGATATTGATACCAAACTTATGATCCTATAAGTGGTATTTCATCAAAGCAATCAATGTAGATTACTTGAGCAAAGGGGTTGGACAAGGAGAACTGGAAGAAGTTGTTGCACCTTCATCCAAAGGATTGTAAGTACTTTTACTTGTTCTTATCAATACATCAATGCTTGGCCTGCTTCTTTCAAACTTATGCTTGTTCCACATGAGTTTGTCTGCAGTATATGGATCTATATTTGAGCTAATCTCAGTAGAGTAGGAAGTCTTTTGTACCTTTGTTTGTTTTACAGGACTTATAAGGGAGCTCAGGATCGAAGCTCAACCTGGACTTTGCAAGGACAAACATCGCTAATAAGGTACATAACTTTCTCCTTATATTTCATATGTTATCTTGATTATATATAAAAGGATCTAAGTGTCCATGTTAATCACTTTTCTTTCTTGGCCTTAGGAGTCTATAGACCAAGAGGGAATCCATTTGTCCGCAGGAGGATTCACCTGTAACAAAAATTGGCGACTCCACTAGGGAGGAGCTCTGATTTTTGTTTCCATTCCTAGATATTGTTTTGGACCTTTTCCCACTCAGTTGAACTTCTCCATGTTGTATTTTTTATTCTTATATTTGTTTAAATGCCTCTTTATTTCATCATGATCACCCTGATTGACTGAATTTGCTTGATTTTTTGAGTTTCTGGTCATTTTTCTGAGCTTTTGAAGCATAACGCTCCCTCTCCCTTGTTATCAGAGCGCCAACACTCCCTGGTGGTCTTACACATACTGTTGGAACGCTCTGGTGCCCTTTACACCAGAGCGCTACCCCCTTTTTTGTGAAAAATCCTCTAGGTTTTCAGTTTTTGAGTTCAGTTTTTGCCTTTTGCATTTGCTCAGGGTCTCATACTCTCAGTCCATCTTGGTATTGGCCTTCAACACCCTATTTTGTAAGGATTTATCTCTTATTGTTTGGGAATTTGACATTTTCTTTCCTTGCCTTGAAGTCACTCTTTGTCTTTGCTGACCTAGAGTTAACTTGTTGTTTTCGTCTTCTTTATTTGACTGAGTGGAAGCTTTTGTGAGGAAATCCAAAGGTCTGTGAACCTTTTCATTTGATCTTTGAGGTCATTTTTCCATCATTTCTCTTTTGTTTGAGGTTTTTGGTTCTTTTTTTCAAATTTGGTTATCTTTGTCCTTCTTGTTTATTCACGATGAGAGTTTATTTTTGTTTTATGTGAGGTTTGATTCTGTTTGTTTAATCCTGAAGTCTGATTGACATTTAGAAGTTTTACATCTGATTATCATTCACATATAAGAAAAATGACATATTTTAGTGATTGGTTTGGATATTAGAAGGAATTTCTGAAATTTTTAGAATTCCATTAGATTTGAGTGAGAAATAAATTGAGTGAGGACATTTCATATTAGTGTTTGATAGTGAAAACAACTTTGTCTCTTTCCCTTAAATAGGCATTCATTGAAAGCACAGATTTCTTATCATATTCTTGTGCATTTTTGGGAATTGATTCATCATATCATCAGTTTCATTGCCATACACCCTTTGAGTAAAGAACAACCGTAAAATCATCGCTAATTAAAATTTATCTAGAACATTTTTGTTTTTAGGATATTCCACCAACATTAGACTAGGACTAGTACTTTGGATTAGGCTGAGTACAACTCTCCAAAGTTTTTCAAATAAAACATTAGCATCTTGTGATAGGGAGAGAAAATCCAATTGTTGTATAGGCTTTCTGGGATCCTCCTCTCACACAGGGGTTACACACGAGGTTGCATTCGGGAGAATTACGGAGATTATACCTCCATGGTTCAACTGTTTGTTGTGGTCAGATCATATATTGGGGGTCACTTGAGGGTATACCCATGATTATGTGTGGGAGCCTATTGAGTTGATTTTGGAATTGTTATCCTGCCCATACGATCAGATCAGACTGTCAACTTTACCCACCCAAGGGTTGACTACGAGTTGGTGTCCTTAATTACCATAATTGTTATTGGATAAATCTATAAATGCGGACATAAACTGATCTCCCTAGATCCACCTAGATCTAGAAAAAAAAACAACAGGACATGACGCTTTCCTTAGGCTCTAATCATCGAATTTACTACTAAACAAAAGATGATATACATACCTTTAAATGTCGCTTCCTTATGTCTTTGTTGTTCCTATTTTTCTCCAGTGCTCTTGTGATACTGATCTTGCAGTGAGACACAAACCAACCAAAGTGAAACTAGAAAAAGTATATTCAATGACAACCTATTCATATGATTAAGGAATTATGCAATAAAATAAAGATAATTCCATGGGAAATAAGCATGCCATTGTATCATATTAAATAATAGGAAGAGAGATTACAACTGGATGCCTTGATGTCGTAAGGTTCCTCCCAACAGTTCCTTTCTTCCCACACACTTCTTGCTCCAAGGATTCTGAGACCATGGATCTAATAGCTACTCACAATCTATATTGACAAAGAAAAGCTCAAAGCCAACATACCAAGCTAACAATCTCAAGCCAAATTTCTAATCTCAAAGGATCAAGAACTTTCTAACCCAATCAAGCTCCAAAACCAACTAACTTTCTCGATGAGAGCTCCTCTCCTTTTATAAGTTGAAGAGGATAAGGTGAGGAGGTTAGGATGATCCCACTAAATCATGAAAGTGAGTAAGATCCAAACCATTCAGAGGCCACCTCACCACCAGATTGACAGATTGGATTTGAGGGGAAGAAATATGAGGCATAACATATTGCCGAAATAAATCAAGGGAGAACCTTAACTAAGCTATCTCTTTGAGGTACGTTAAGTGAATCACCCGAAAAAGGGCGAGGTACGGAGAGAAACGGAGTCTCTCTCCGGGTCGAGGTACGAGGTACGAGTCACTCGCCCGACAAAGAGCTTTGCGAAGGAAGGGATTCCCCCTTATCATTCAAGGGCACGATCGAATACAAGCACTTGGCTGAATACACGACCTAAAGTTAGATAGTTGGGAGGGTAATAAAAGTGACATGGTTGGGAGGGTAATAAAAGAAAGGGCCTATTTTATCTCTACGAAGCCATCCATCGATGTTAAGGTGAGCAAATTAGAACTTCATCGAGATTACTACTGCTTCCTTTGACCTTACGAACTGCCTTCATCAAACTTCGACCTTACCTGATACCTGCCTGAGATCTTAGACCTTACGAACTTCCTGAGAGAAGATATCTTGCTGCCTGATCCCGCATAAATCTTGCTTGCTTCGACCTTTCGGCCTGCCCTCTCGATTTCTTTCCATATCGATCTTGCTTAGCGCTTGATAAAGTAGTCTGATGAGACCAAAAAAGAGACAAACTATCGCTCAACAAACGTGTTTTATAATACTTTAATGAGCGTGAAAAGAACAAGATTGCTCAACAATCTTTTCATGTTTAGAGAGTCTGAAAAGAGCTTAAAGGGAACTACAGGGGGTTCCTTTTTCGTATAACCTTTATGAGTCCGAAAAAGTGATAAAAGTATACCTGGTTACATTCTCATTGATTTACGAGCATGAGAAAGAACAAAGACTAATATCGGTAACTTATTCTCATGTATTTACGAGCATGAGAAAGAACAAAGACTAAGCTCATGATTGTTTTCATTTTTACGCAAGCTTTAAAACAAAACAAAAATATGCTTGGGATAGATTTTATTTTAACACAAGCTTAAAAACTAAACAAAACTATGCTTGGATCTGGTTTCATTTTTTGACCTTAAGAAGTTGTTCTCTCTACATAGAGTTGTGTCCTCCTCTATTTGGTTATTCTTCCAAACATATGGAGAGTTTGCGTTGCCTCCTGCATTGTGAACTTATGTCAATATCACGCTACCTGAGTCTCATCATTTGTCATGCTAAATGTCCAAGGGAATTTTTTACAAATATTGAGTCGACCCTTCTGTAGTTTGTCTCTTGACCTCATGCCCGACCATCCCATAAGCCCAATCCAGTCTTTGTTCGAAATCAATGAAGCCTTTAGCCTGATCATCAATATCCTTTAGTCTGTTCCTGACGAGCCGTCGAAGACCTCTAGGTAGTGAAGTCGTACACTCATATTACACTCCTACCCGAGTTGTGAAGATTTTGAAGTTGTTGCTCAAGCTCTGAAGAACTCAACTCTAGCCATCAGGCAACATTATCTTCTTGAATATGGATACTATACATGTATATATTTTTTGATTTCGAGATGTAGATCCGTTGTGTATTTCTCGTGGCTACACTTTATATAGTTATATGACATGGATCTGTAGTGTATTAGATTGGAAACCATGATTTTATTTTCATTCCGAGCATGAGTATGCCTGCCTCAGTGAGACAATTCTTATTTTTGCAGATGTCACCTCCCGAACTCTGGTCGCTGGGCTCACTTGCTTCATACGTTGGTGATGATTGGTAATGTATTTTGGCCATCAAATGTTCTTCTGACCTCACACATTAGGGGGAATCTGTTATAATCCTGATTTTCACCAAAAATACATACCTAGCATTAGGCCATCTCACTATCCATTCTTGCCAACCCAACATTGAACAAATCTTCTAAAAAACCACCCTTTTGAAGGAACACGCACCCTGCAGATGGAATAAAGATTTCCGGGTAATTTCCTAAACCGTTTGACCACCCATAGCTGGTCATTCAACTGGATAACTACCCTCTTTTAGCCTATAAAAGAATAGTTAGGGGTCCTATTTGAAAAAATAAAAACAAGAGCAAAGAAACTCTGCCCTTTTTTGTATTCCCCTTGCCCCAATATCTTGCAACCGCCTTGTGTTTTTACTGAAGAGAAGGAGAATTTGTGGAAGCAGTTGGTGCATAGTTGAAGAGGAGCCCATGACCAGATTCAAGGAATAGTGGCCGATCTCACCATTGTAATTTACTTTTGCGAGGTTAATAAAAAGAAGTACTTTTCCCATCCCGCCATATGAGGTGTTCAATATTCAGTTTTTTTTATTATATTTTGTTAGAATCTCTAAACCATTAGTTCATATATAATATGCATGTTTGGAGTTCTTTGTTTGTCTATTTATGAATGTAGGTTGGATTTGGGAGGAATCTTGCATTCGAGGAGCAACCGAACGCCAAAAGTATCGACATCAAACGTAGACGTTAAGGTAGAGTGAATTGATCCTTTTACCCTTGTATTTATGTATGAATGTGGGGTATATGTTGGGATGATGGTAAAAAGTAGGAGACTTTAGATGGTCATTTTCTGCATACATTATAGAACCCTTAGTGTTTTTCCATAGGGGGATTTCCCACTCACATGAATTTATTCTAGACAAATGGTTGATGGGATTTCCCTGCTCTTCCTCTGATCTGACGGTTGATGGGAGTTCACGACTTCGGGGCTTCAGCCTTCGGGTAAACTTACATGTTTTAGACTCCTTTTAATTGAAGTGGTCAGCGTCGTAGTTGACCACCATTGGACCTACCTTTCCTCGTACAATGTTCACCATGCATTTCCCAAATCTGATGGCCCTCCTTTACTTCGGTACTTCAGGGGTTTCACGACTTTGTGTCTTTATGGGGAATGCTTATCATGTCCTTACACTTAGTTCTATCTGATGAACATAATAGATCCCAAACTGATCTAAAGATTGAGATATCACTTAAATTTTCTCCATGAAATGTGATGACTCTTATTTAATCTCCCTCGATCTATGATTCTAGCTTGATCTGTGTTACAAGGAAAATATCTCTATGGCTAGGGTGATCCACAACAGACAAAAATGACTGTAGAAATCAAATCTATCCCAACAACATGATATTTAAATCAATGTGAAAGAAAGATAAGAAAGAGGCCTACCTCGTCCAGATGTTCGATGATATCCACCATTGAGAACTTTGACCCAAATCTATATACCTGCAACAAGTTCTCAACAAACAAGAGGAAACAAGCATATAGTGGAAATATAGAAGGTTATCACATTATATAGCAGAATCCATCAATATACATAACAAATACACCCATGGATAATAATACATATATTTGCAAGATATCAATTGGATAGGAAAAGAGTATTTCTATTAATAAATGATCAACAAAAGTGAAAATATTACAGACTTTCATGTCGGCACGGTTCATAACCAAGAAACCGAGTTCCTTCCAACTAGGCCTCCACCACTTCAATCCTCCACCAAAGGCAAGCTCATATAAGGGAGAAAAAGATTTTCTCCATCAATAAGGGAGTATCTTGGGGAATAAACACTGTGTTTAGACTTAAAGGACAAAGGGATGAAGACTCAATATGAAGTAAATAATTTCTCCAGAGTAACTTTGCTCTCAAAGTTGAATTCTCCCCCCTTTTCTGCAGCTTGAAATTGGATTCTTTATAGCCTTCAAAATGCAACTGAAGGGCCGAGTCAAAATGTTTACAGTATATGGAAGGCCGAGGATCATATATCTCCTATCATAACATGGAAACCTGACATTTAATTTTGATTTTCTGGCACAAATCCTGATGTACGCGGGTTGTAGTGGAGCAGCCTGCGTATACGCTTGTTGTATAGGGTGAAATATGCATACAAGTGGAAAAAGTTTATATATTTTCCTCTAGATTTTAGTAACAGGGAAGAAAAGTTTGCATAGGGAAATGGGATAAGGCCTTATCTACAAGATTGCATAGGGTGAGGCAAATATTTCTCTAACATATGTCCCCTAATGTGCGAGGCTAGAGGAGTATCTGCAATGGAAAAAATACATTATGAATAACCCAGAAGTGGAGTGGTAGGGAACCAACTGGACGAATTTGACTACTCATCACATTCTGTATTGACTTTGCATACATGGCTGCCAAAAATACACTGCAGATCCATGTGAAAATATACCAAACAAGTGTCTGTGGCCATGAATAGACAAATACAAATGTGGTTACATGCCAATAGTTTTCATATTCACGAACAAGGCCCAATAGTACCAGTCTCAAAAACCAATATGAAGATATTTGTATACCATGGAGTACAATATGATCTCCCATAATCACTGAAGTCATATAGGTACTGGTCCAATGAAAAGGAAGCAACATCTCAGGAAAGTTGCGACCACATAGTAATGTCTTCAAGTCTTCTACAAAATCCGCCAAAGGTGAATGTTAGGGTCCTAACCCACACATAGGTAGAACAATATATTCAAATGTAATAAAGGTCAATATTAATAAGGCCTTTCAATAAAATAGAATAAGGCGTATGTAAGAATACCTAATAGAAGCTTTCGCTTCTAGAAGGATCTTCCTCTAGATGCTTCTTTTTAGTATAAATAGGAGTCAAGGGTATGAGAACCCTAGCTTGGATATTATTGTAATAGAGCTCTGCTCAACTAGAGGTTTCCCCCTCGAAGAGGCCCATGAATATTTCTTTTAGATTCAAAGTTCTATTTATGTTGTTATTCTTATATCATTTCAGTGTTATTGTGGTGAATGTTCTGGTTATATTGTTGTTATTCTGCCATTACTAGCACTTTATTTATGTTCTGCATACATTTTATATCTGGTATATTACAAGTGGTATCAGAGAACTTTCCTCGACAGAAAGTGTGGGTTAATATTTTTTCTAGGGTAGAGACATATTCCGACGTCTTTAAGCCACAAAGATCCGTCGTTACGCGCATAAACCTGCGGTTGAGGGATTCATACACGTAGGAAATACAAGTGGTACTTAAGCACACATTTGTTGGACACCCTTATAACCCCTATTGGTACCCCTTCTAGTGGTATCACATCAGACAACACCTATGTACGGATCAGACTAGATTACCTGAAGCCCTCTTTAGATAAACCGATTGGCCGCTTGACTGCTATAGTGTCATCGAGAACAACACTCGGGAAGATACTCTCTAGTACCCGGGTAGTCGGGTAGTACGGATAAGGGTACGGTCTATCCTCCTTAGTTAGTGCCCTATGATATTGGTCCAAGTACTACTGTTGGACCTTGCACGTATATCAGAGAGCTATAACACAGGGAAAACCCTTGTCTGTAGAACCCTTGAATACCTAACCCTTGGGGACAGAAACATAAGCAAATTAAAACAAACAAGATCTATTGCTGCGCAACTGTGTTTGGGTTACCAAGTAAATACACATTTCTTTCTGGTAAATCATTTGGGCATTTCCTCTCTGCAGTATTCTTCAGACCAGATGTAAAAAAAAAAAAAAAGTCTGGAAATTTTTTCACCATTATTTCATCCCTATTCCATTAGATTCATCTCTTCGCCCTTATCACATTCATCCATATCATTTTTTCCGAAATTTTTTTCTTACCCCACCCACCCCTTTTCAGTTCCCCCATCCTCATGGCCCATACTCATAGCCAAGACTTGGAAGCTCGCTTCAACACCTTGCAGTCTGGTCTCATTGAGATCCACCAAGAAGTGAAACAACTCAGTGCCAATGTTGTCGCCATCAATACAACCATGCAGTCCTCAATGGGTGAAATCAAACAAGACCTCACCACCCAACTTGAATCAGTATTTTCAACACTCTGCGCCAAACTGCATATCCCTACAGATAAGCCTTCCTCTTTCTCATCCCCACATACTGAAGGTGACCATTCCTCTCATTCCCATACCTTGCAGAACCATCACTGTCAACATGACCTACGCCTTCCATGGGTGGATGTGACCAAATTTGATGGCTCGGACCCCACTAGTTGGGTAACCCAAATGGAACATTACTTCTCTTTATACAACATTACAGATGACTTGGCCAAACTCTGGTATGGTGTTCTCCATCTAGATCAAGAACGTTGGCAATGGTGGCAATGGAGAAAAAATTCTCGTCAAGGGTATATGGCTTGGACACAATTTGTGGCAGATCTTTATGAATGATTTGACATTGAAACCAACCATTTGGGCCATTTGACAAAGATGAAACAATTAGGGATAGTGGAATAATTTATAGCTGCCTTTGAGCGCCTGGATTTTAGAACAGAGGGCATGTCCGATGCCTTTTTCCGAGAGTGTTTTATCCACGGCCTCAAGGATGAAATTCAGTCCCATGTCCTCATGGCTCGGCCTGAGCGTTGGGTGGAGGCTACCAAAAGAGCTAAAGAATCACAACAAGTTGTATCTTCTCAAAACTACAAACCCTCCTTCATCCCTCGCCCTAAACCAGTAAATCCCACTACTCCCTCTGCTCCACTAAAGATCCAAAAATTGACTCGGGCTGAAATGGATGAACGCCAATGCAAAGGCCTTTGTTATAACTGTGATGACAAACATTTCCCAGGCCACAAGTGTAAAGAACAAACTATTTTTATGGACATCTTCGAGGATATTTTGGAAGAAGATGAAGAAACTCCCTCTATGTCTGAATCACCTGAATCACATAACCCCTCCCTCAGACCCTCCCGAAGTAGAACCCGTCATTTCCCTCAATGCTCTCACTGGCTTCTCTGCTCCCCAAACCCTCAAGCTAATCAGTTACATCAAGCATCAGAAGGTCATCATTTTGGGTATAGTGGAAGCACCCATAATTTTATTCATCGCCGCATTGCCCAAGAAACTCATTGCTACATCCATGCAGTCAATAATTTCCAAATCATGATTGCCAATGGTGGTTCCATGAAATGTGGAGGCCGTTGTGAAAATGTGCATCTACAAATTGGTGACTACCACTTGAAATCCCATATGTTTTCTATCGACATGGGAGGTTGTGACATTGTGCTAGGTGGAGACTGGCTAAGGACTTTGGGTCCCATTCTCATGGATTTTAAAGACTTAACCATGTAATTCGACCAAGAGGGCCACCAATATAAGTTCCAGGGCATCACCACAGGTTCACCTGAGATCATTAGTTCCCATCGCATGGAAAAGCTACTCAAAAAGGGTCATTCTGGTGTTATCGCCCAACTCCATCCCATACAAGAAACAAAGACACCTTCCATAACACAAGACCTCCAAGCCATCCTTTCTAAACATCAATTGGTCTTTTCCACTCCCCAAGGCCTCCCTCCTCCCCGTGGTGTTCATGATCATTCCATTCCCCTTGTACTAGGAAGCCTTCCTCCCAATATTCGTTTGTATCGTCACCCCTTTTCCCAAAAAAATGAAATTGAGAAAATGGGCCAGGAACTCCTTAATGCAGGCGTTATCCACCCTAGTACGAGCCCCTATTCATCTCCTGTGGTCATGGTCCTGAAGAAAGAAGGTTCTTGGCGAATGTGTCCTGACTTCCGTGCCCTCAACAAACTTACCATCAAAGACAAATTCCCCATTCCTGTCATTGATGACCTCATGGATGAATTGAGTGGTGCCCAATGCTTCACTAAACTGGATCCTCGTTCGGTCTACCACCGGATACGTATGAAAGAGGTAGATATTCCCAAGACTTCCTTTAGAATTCATGAGGGCCACTATGAGTTTTTGGTCATGCCCTTTGGCTTGTGTAATGCCCCCTCCACCTTCCAAAGCCTCATGAATCATGTCTTCCATCCTTTTATCCGCCATTTTGTCTTAGTTTTCTTTGATGATATCCTCATCTATAGAAAAACCTGGACATACCATCTTTCTCATGTGGATCAATTTCTCCATCTACTCTCTCAACACCAACTTTTCCTGAAACAGTCTAAATGTGCCTTTGGCGCCTCAGAAGTAGAATACTTGGGTCATCTGGTTGGAAAAGATGGGGTCAGGGTGGATCCTAAAAAGATTGAAGCTATGTAAGACTGGCCTCACCCAAAGACTCTTAAGATCTTGTGTGGATTTCTACGCTTAACAGGGTATTATCACAAGTTTGTTAAGAATTATGGGAAGATTGCAACACCTCTCACTGCTCTCCTAAAAAATAACTCTTTCACTTGGACTCCAACCACTTCTCAAGCTTTTCAAACCTTGAAGATGGCCATGTGCACCACTCCAGTCCTTGCCCTTCTCTATTTCACAAAGACCTTTGTGTTGGAATGTGATGCCTCAGAGAAAGGAATTGGTGTTGTCCTTATGCAAGAGGGTCGACCTTTTGCCTTTACCAGCAATAAAATATCTGAAAGAAATATGGGAAAATCCATCTATGAAAAGGAAATGTTGGCTATTCTACATGCCGTGGATCTGTGGCATCCTTATCTATTGGGGCAACGGTTCCAAATTAAGACAGACCATCAAAGCCTCAAGTATTTTCTGGAATAATGCATTTCCTCCCTAGAACAACAAAAATGGGTGACTAAACTCTTTGGATATGATTATGAGATCATTTATAAGAAAGGAAAAGACAATGTGGTTGCGGATGCACTTTGCCAAAAATATGAAGATGAAGGATCCATTTTTTCTCTTTCGTTCATTGGACCAGCTGGCTCTAAGCCGTTAGCCATGAATGGCTACAAGACCCCAAAAGTTCACAGTTGATCCAACAATTGCAGTCCAATGCTCCAGCTTCCCCAGGGTACTCTTGGCTCCATGAGGAACTTCGATACAAAGGCCGTTTGTATTTAAGTAAAAAATCAAAGCTTAAAGCCACAATGCTTTCTAAGCTTCATGCTACACCCACAACAGGGCACTCCGGGTTCATCAAAACCTATGACAGGGTCAAACGTTCCTTTTTCTGGGATGGTATGAAACAAGACATTCATAATTTTGTAGCTGAATGTGACATGTGTCAACGCAATAAGGGAGAAACAGTCAAATCGCTGGGCACACTACAACCGCCGCTGATTCCACCTGCTATTTGGAAGGATATCTCTATGGATTTTATTACCGGCTTACCCAAATCAGGAAATAAATCTTTCATCATAGTGGTTGTTGATCGAATTTCCAAGTACGCTCATTTCTGTGCCCTTCAACACCCATTTACAACATCCACGGTGGCTCAAATATTCATGGATCGGGTCTTCAAGCTTCATTGCATGCCACACTCTATTGTTTCTGATCGTGACCCAACTTTCACAAGCAATTTTTGGCAAGAACTGTTCAAGATACAAGGCACATAATTGCATCTTAGCACAATTTATCATCCCTAGACTGATGGCCAAATGAAAGTTGTCAACAAGTGTTTGGAAACATAATTGAGGTGTTTTTCCTCGGACAAGCAAAATCAGTGGGCTCAATGGTTACCCCTGGCTGAATGGTGGTACAACACTTCATACCATATAGCTACATGCATGACTCCTTTTGAAGCGGTATATGGACAGAAGCCACCTTCAGTTCTCTCATACTTACCCGGTGCCTCGAAGGTCCAGGTAGTTGACCCAACACTTACAGCTTGAGAGGCCATTCTCCATACCCTCAAAGAAAATTTGGTCCTGGCACATAATCACATGAAGCAATAAGAAGATCAAGGTCGCTCTGAACGTCAATTTGCAGAAGGGGATCAGGTGTTTCTTCGACTGCAACCTTACAAGAAAACTTCCCTCAAGGCCAAGCATTTTCATAAGCTAGCGCCCAAATTTTATGGTCCTTATACCATGCTCAAGAGTGTGGGACAAGTCTCCCATCAGTTAGCTTTTCCCATCCATTCAAAGCTACATCCTGTTTTTCATGTTTCATGCTTAAAGAAGGTGATTGGAGCTAAGTGCCAAATTCAAACCAACCTTCCAGAGTTAGCTGAAGAAGGATCCATTTGCATACAACCAAAAGCAGTTTTGGACTAGTGTGAGCGTCGCCTACGATAGAGATCCATCAAGGAAGTGCTATTCCAATGGAAAGATACAACTCCAACAGACACCACATGGGAACCAACTACCATTCTGCAACAATTTCCTCATCTCAAGCCTTGAGGACAAGGCTGTTTTTAAGGGGGCAAACATGTTAGGGTCCTAACCCGCACATAGGTAGAACAATATATTTGGATGTAATAAAGGTCAATATTAATAAGGCATTTCAATAAAATAGAATAAGGCAGATGTAAGAAGACCTAATAGAAGCTTCCGCTTCTAGAAGGATCTTCCTCTAGATGCTTCATTTTAGTATAAATAGGAGTCGAGGGTATGAGAACCCTAGCTTGGATATTATTGTAATAGAGCTCTGCTCAACTGAAGGTTGCCCCCTCGAAGAGGCCCGTGAACATTTATTTCAGATTCAAAGTGCTATTTCTGTTGTTATTCTTATATCATTTTAGTGTTATTGTGGTGAATGTTCTGGTTATATTGTTGTTATTTTTCCATTACTAGCATTTTATTTCTGTTTTGCATACATTTTATATCTAGTATATTACAGTGAAAGTCTACACATGTGAATAAAGGAGTTGAGGTAGAACATAATGAGACATCGTTTGATTACCGGTCATTGATGTATATTGTTAACAAACATGAGACAACCTACCAATAATGAAAGTAGGTATCAAGGCACCGAGTACATTCTTACAAGTGTGAATAGAGGAGTTGGTGTTGAACACCTGAAGAATCCATCGATCAAGAGAAATTGATGTATTCCCAACTATCAATGGCAAGAGATCTTGCCACTGATGACTGCAAGACTCAAGTTACTCATAAGACTCTAGGTCCCATCTCCAGAATAGATGGGCTAATGTTGATGGAAATAGACCCACTGAAAAGAGAGAATTAAGACATCTCTCATCAGTCAGCACGAGGTACAAAGAAGGAGCTTCATGATTTGGTGGGAATCAGACGAAGAACATTCTCACGAACCAATGAACCTGTGCACCTTTAGCATGTTCCAAGTGAAAGTGGTACATGAAAAAGACCCTTTGAATAGAAGCCAATGATGAAAATTGCTGACAAAGGCGAGGAAACTACCAATAAGGCTAATGGAATCCAAGACACTGCATGAATCCCAATGTGTGAATAGATGTCTTGCCATCGAACATAAGGGAAACCACCCAGTCAATGACCAATGATGATATGTCAACTGTTGGGTTCAAGGTTACCTACCAATGATGAAAGTAGGGCCAGGGTGCATGATAGGACTAAAGTATCATGTGATTTTGAGACAAATGAGGGTATGGCCGACATGAAAAGTCAAGAGTTCTGAGGAGTGGTCGACACAGGTTGATAGAATTCCTTTGAACAAGAGCATGAGACATATGGTGGACTTCGATAGCATAGATCCAATGATAAAATCATGAGATGCAGGAGGCATTAATGAATTTATCTGTAGGGACTAGAAGAGTAACCAGTTGGTAGAGAAGACTCTGTAATGAGATCAACTTCCTAAGGCCATGCTAAACCCAAAATTATGATGAATGGACTCAAATAACATTGTACTCTGTTCAAAGGTGACACGACTATTGCCAATATAAGATAATACTCCCTTCCTTCCCGTCTATTTTGTGTTTTCATAACAAACAAATGCTATGATACAGAGGAGGAAATGAGTGTTGCAAGTAAGCAAAACTAGTTCCATCAGTGGAACATACCTATTCTGAATGCAGGGAAGTTCATGTGGGAGATGGAAACTCAGGAGAATGTTCCCTCCTAGGTATAGGGTGTCAAATTGCGAAGGATATAAAGAAGGCTTTGCTTGGTTGAGGATGCAAAACTGCTGAGGCAAATGGTTTATAACGCAAAGCGAGAACCGACTATAGGCTCAATACTACAAGCAAGGGCATGAGATGAAATAAAAAATTAATGCCAAAAAATGTCCTTTTTTATATATTTTAGTCTACTTGGTGTGAAAAAGGGATAAAATTGTGCCAAATAGACATCTTTTCAAAACCAATTTACGAGTGTGAAAAAGACAAGTTCACTTAGAGATATTTTCACTTTTTGATAACGAGTCAGAAAAGAGCTTAACTAAGACTCATGATCTTTCAAATCCAATTTAACGAGTGTGATAGGGAAAAATCACTCAACAATATTTTCCCTTTTTAGATGAGTCGAAAAAGAGCTTAATTAAACTCATTTGGGATATTCTAGGTGGAAAGTCACGGGGCAGGCCAAGTCTCCCATGAAAAACTTCTATGGAATGTCAGTATCTTACGAATAGATGACACAAGCTTGGGAAAACTGAAATCTCTCCAATTCAAGGATGATAAAGTGATAACTGAGTATATAGTCTCTTTGATAGATCAGATAATATCTCTTACAGGAAAAGACATAGGCGGGGGTATTGGATACCCCACAGGACTATCCTAGTCGAAGGTGATCTCTTCAAAACTAGGAGGGAGAGGACTTGGTGAAAGAAAAACTCTCTCTTGTTCAGAAGGTGTAGGATCAGGAATGATGACAACATGATTGAAGGATGCATCACTCTCCACAGGGAGAGTAGGATTGACCAGAGATTTCACCGGTACAACCACTTCTTCAATTATGGGTTGAAGAGGATGCATAGTAGTGGGGATAGGGGACATGTCACCCTCGACCACGGGGGTGAGGTCAGGGGAGGATTACGATGGTCTTACTGCCATGTCAATCAAAGGAGAAGAAGTGTGAGGAGAAACCATAGATTCCTTAGAATCTGAAGGGCCCTTGGGTGAGCCCCATGCTTTTGGTGTCCCAGTGGTAACTAGACACATATGAGTAAGGTGATTTCGTTCGAAAATCCTGTAAAGAAAATTAGGCTTACATCTGAGACGTCTAGGCTTCTCGATGCCCCCAACGGTGTTCACAATGGCTAGTGACATAATCTCAACATGATAGGAAGAAATGGGAGAGTCATCTCCAACATGATTTATAGAGGTTGGAGATACGATGTCGATATGATTCGTGATGATTAGAGTGGTTCCCCCAGCTTGACTAGCAGTAGACGGGCACAAATTGTCGACAAGACTTGCAGAAGTAGTTGACCCATCCCCAACATAAATGATAGAGGTTGGTGATGGAGTTCTAGTATGACTAACATTGACTAGGATAGCGGCGGGTTGTGGCATTTGATTCCAAGGTCTAGGGAAAGATTGACCCTGAAACATTGCAGGTCAGGAGGGATCCTGGTTTACCCCCTGTCCATATCCAGAAATGTAGTATTCTATGTTTAATTGATTCAAGGAAGTCTGAATGGGAATCATCACTGAAGTCTGTGAAGAGATGGAAGTATGATAGGGAATATTAGAGTGATGATATATGTTTCCCCCTTGTAAATGGGTTCCATAAAGAGGATATCCCGAACCGTGGAACTGATTCTCCCCATAAGAGACACCCGAGGATACATGAGGACTCGCCACAGAGAAAGTGTTCAAAGGAACTTACATGGTGGATGGATGATACATGGATGGAGTGTAATAGGTGGCATAAGAACCCATCTGAGTATTGGATCCTAAAATAGCATAACTAGGACTGGATCCATAAGAGGGGAGGTTCCAACCTCCCATCGTAAAAACAGGTTGAGGGAAATGACTCATATCAAATGAATACATAGGCATTGGGGCCATGGTCCCCCCGGATCCAATGCCAGGACTCACATGAGTGGACCAAGGAGAGGATCACAAAGGTGAAGGCATATCAATGGGAGAATGAATAGAGACCCAAGGCGTGGACTGAGTACTATAGTTCTCCATACCATTATAAAAAATAGAAGGACTCGTCCACATGATAGGAGTAGGCATCATGGGGTAGGTAGCGGTGAATGAAGGAGTCAAAGGAACTCCACTATCGATAATAATGAGGACTCAGTATAGAACCTTAAGGCCAACTAGTAAGCAAAGAGCACACCAAAAGTTAAATGGCCAATATGCATGCAAACAGGGTAAAGTGGTTGAGTGGCCTCCCTCCCTAAAGAAGGTATGTATCGTCGAAGAGGGGCTTGAGACTCTCTGCTAAAGATTGGAGTTAACAAAATCAGTTATAAGGGCCCTCATTGGCTTAACAACAAGTCAGTCAAATCGCCCCAGAGAGGTAATCCTCCATAAAGGTTGTGTGTTGTCCGACCCTTATCTGACCCGGGGTACCTGCAGAATAACCCTGCAAGTAACCCATGAGACACCTAATTCAAGAAACTAATAAACCATTGTATAATCGATGCACAAGCAAGCATTCATAATTTAGGTCCATCGTATGGGCAGGGTAGCAAAGCCTGAAACCTTGAAAGCACCACCTCTCACAGAGGTAAAGACACTAACAAGATCCCCATATATGAATATATCCATAGAAATATCTCTGATGCTAGGAAGGTATCGGGGGGATATCCCTTCAATCGACTTTGCACGACCTCGTGATTAAATCCCATGTGAGTGGAGCCTCTTGATCTTACCAATTATACAATGGATTTCTCCACTCCCTGACTCAAACACATATGTTGATTTAATTTCCTTGGAGAAGTTTACTCACAAAATCCTATTCCAGGGCACTAAATCCTAGGCTAGTTTGTGCACCCTAGAAAATAAAAGCGTTACTAATAAATTTTGAATTATAGCATTGATTTTATGGTCGTGATTAATAAAAAATGTATGGTGATGAAACTCATGGTGTTATGACTCTGCAAGAAAAGTAAATATGAAAATAATGCAAAGTTCTAACTTTAACTTTTAATGTATGATATGCTTCTAAACATGATGCAATTTTCAAATTCAACTCTGCAATTCAGAAGTAAAAATGAAATATTTCACTGTATACACTAAGCTAATGATAAAAACTCAAAAGACAAAAATGCCAAGAAATGCAAAATGCCTATTTTTTTGTATTTTCAATATATCAAAACTAAAAATGCATTGAATGAAAAGTAACTTGATATATATCCCTACTGTGTATAAAAAATAAATAACTCAAGAAGGATATCAAGAAACACAACACCCAACCCAATGTACAAGGACAATAAAAATGAAAAGATGAAGAGAAAAACTTCAACCACAAATTCAACCAAAAGAGGTTTTCTTGTCATCCCACAGGCACTCAACATGCACTACAGGGACCTAAGAAGGCTCAACAAGCATCAAATCCCACCCAACAAACACCAGACCAAGAAAATAGGCAAGGAAAAAGTGTGTACGTGATTGTTTAGGAAAACATAGCATATATACGTAACTTGCAGTGAGACAGCTTGCATGCATACATGAATTTCAAGGAAAAAGGCATGTATATTCTTTGAAACAAGGCTAGGCAAGGGAGAAAGGCTGAAAACTCAGACCCAAAGTGAACAAGAGTTGCCAAGAAATTATATGAAAAGAACCACAATAGAAACGAGAGAAATATAAGGAGAAAAGTACTTCAAACCCTAAGAAAGAAGATTCAATCCCCAATATGGTCGCCAATTCTGTTACGAGGAAAATATCTCTATGGATAGGGTGAACCACGAAAGACAAAAATGACTGCAGAAATCAACTCTATCCCAACAACATGTTATATAAACCAATGTGCAAGAATGATAGGAAAGAGGCCTACCTTGTCCATATGTTCAATGATTTCCACCATTGAGCACGTTGACCCAAATCTATATACCTGCAACAAGTTCTCAACAAACAAGCGAAAACAAGCATATGGTGGAAATATAGAAGGTTATCATATTAGATAGCATAATCCATCAATATACATAACAAATATTCCCATGGATAATAATACATATATTTGCAAGATATCAATTGGACGGGAAATGAGTATTTCTATTAATAAATGATCAACATAAGTGAAAATATTACAGACTTCCATGTCGGCATGGTTCAAAACCAAGAAACCAAGTTCCTTCCAACTGGGCGTCCACCACTTCAATACTCCACCAAAGGAAAGCTCATATAAGGGATACAAAGAGGTTCTCCATCAATAAGGGAAGAGCTTGGGGGCTGAACACTGTGTTCAGACTTAAAGGACAAAGGGATCCATACTCAATATGAAGTAAATAATTTCTCCAGAGTAACTTTGCTCTCAAAATTGAATTTTCCCCCCTTTTCCACAGCTTGGAATTGACTTCTTTATAGACTTCAGAATGCAACTCAAGGGTCGAGTCAGAAATTTTCCAATATATGGAAGGCCAAGGATAAGAGATATCCTATCATGACATGGAAACCTGACATTTAATTTTTATTTTCTGGCACAAATCCTGATGTACGCGGGTTGTAGTGGAGCAGCCTGGGTATACTCTTGTTGTATAGGGTGCAAGATGCGTACAAGTGGAAAAACTTTATATTTTTTCCTCGAAATTTTAGTAACAAGGAAGAAAATTATGCATAGGGAAATGGAATAAGGCATTCTCTGCAAGATTTCATAGGGTGAGGAAAATCTTTCTCTAACAATCCAACTATCCATAATTCTACTGCTCCAAATTTGACGGTTGAGATTTAATCCTTCCAAGTATATGACTTCACCTTGATATAATGATCTTGGATTGTCCCGAACTAAGAATGAATGTCTCCTATAACTCAATCCTTTACAAAAGGATTTCCTCACTCGCAGAACTCTGTCTCCTGTGTTACTTCAAATGTGCCATCTCTTCTGAGCTTCGACTAATGTTCTTCCTTCTGATCTTTGTGTAAATGCTCTCCTTTATGCACTATCTTTATGCAATTAGAAGATTATCTCTTATGAGATTTAGGTTTATATAGGATTCGTCTTCACCTCGCACTATGTATTCTGTGCAACTTACCATGTTATATCTCCTGAGCTTCAAGATATCAAAGACATATAATGACAATATCATATTGATATTCTTTACATCAATGACAACAACATAATATCATGTCCAACAACCATATGCTTAGTTAGTACATTCATGGATCTGTAGTGTATTGGTTGGTGTCCATGCTTTGAGTCATTTTATTTTGAGTATGGGTATTCCTACCTCGGGGTTGCTACATATATAGTGTTTGATGGTTGTTTGTAGCTTTTGTCCAACTCTCCTATTCGAGTGCCTTTTGCACACATTTTTTTAAAGTATTTTTTCCATCAGTTTTTCTTCTAAATTCATACTTTAGGGGGCATTTGCTACACACCAAATTCCCACACTACTAAGTGTCACACTTATGTACCACATTGTTTTCCCTTGGATATGAAAGGAAGTGAATATTAAGGAAGAAAGGTGAAGTATGAACTGCACAAAAGATACATAAACCGAGGAAGGGTCGAACTGGGAAAAGAAGAAAAAAAGAAGGAGAAAAAGAAGGAAAATCTAGCCATTGGAAGAGAAGATCGAGGAAGATAAAGAAGTAAGGAAGATGCATTACGGACAACTCAGAAAGTGGAAGAATAAATCAAAGAGTGCTTTGGAGAACCTCACGGAAAAGAAGGAAAGACAAGTTGGCGAAGCCCTTAAAACACAGTTCAAGTTGACCTAGGGTTTTGTATCTAGGGTTTTGACACCTAGAATTTGTTATGTAATGTATAAATAAAGGTCTAGAAGACCTGGGACGGTTAGTTCTAGGTTGGTTCGTTGATACTATGGTTTTTATTTTTCATTGCTAAGTATTGTCGTAGAGAACAATGTTGATATTGTATTGTAATATCTTCAGTTGGGTGCGAAGATCAACCCTACAGCTGGGTGCGCAAGGGGGGACAAGAGAAAGAGAGAGAGATATGTAAGCTAAGTGCACAGACAGAACTGCACGTTTTCATATAATATATCAAGAAACACAGTTCTTTGGACATATCCCTAGGGAGAGGTTGAACCACGTATATCTTGTTGTTCCTTGTGATTGATGTTGTTTTATTTTCTATCTGTTATATTGTTATTGCATTGTTGTGTTAGATATAAGATATAAATTGTGAAGTAGGATTGAGTGAGATAAATAATAACTAGATTGTTGTGAGTTATGATCCTGGATCCACTTTGCATTTCCTCTAGTTGTAGACACCTGTCTCCTGCAACCCCCTATTGCTACTTTGGGTGAGACTCCATATGATTCATAGGTGTTGTTGAAAGGGCTGGTAGTTAGGGTTTGTTGGTGTGTTGTAAGAGTTGAACCTTGGGTTTTCCCTGTTCCAACAAATGGTTCTGTTGCTGGGACCAATATATTTTTGAGGGAATTTCAAGGTGGTTCCCATCGAAGACATAAATTCAGAAGTGGATAGAAGAAAAAGAAAAGGATGTCGCTGAAGCCCAGAACAAGAATCCTAGCATTAGTACAGAAGACTGGTTGGCAAGGTACATCTTCACCGACATACATGAGATTTTCTTCGGAGGAATTCATAAAGAGTTATACAAGTGGTTAGCCAGATTAGAAGATACCCAGTTTGAGATCAGATCTAGACCACCTATGGTTTGGACAACAATGTTGATCAAGAAGGTCAAGAGAGTTGATAACGCTATGTCTAGGGCCATGGATTTCGTGTTTGATAGAACTATTGGAGGGTACATTACTGAGTTTTCCATTGACATAGTCAAATTTTATAGCCAAGTAGAGAGGTATTTCTTTAAAGAACTTAGAGGAAAGTTCCTACACTTTTTAAAGCTGAGGATTAAGATGTTATTGCATGAGAAGAATATCCTGAAGATACAGTGAAGCTAATGTTAAAGAATTCAGACAACGATAGTGATATAAAGGCTGGATACACGCGAAGCGGGATACTGTTCAGATAGGTTCCTCTTGCGAACCTATTTAAGAAAAATTACGGATGTTATCACTGAAATTTCATCCGCAAATGGTTACAGGAATCCAACATCTTCAAACAGTTATGAGGTCACCCATGGACCAAAATTACCACAAAATCATTTCCAAAAGGTCCAAAACTATACAACCAGTGATAAAATTAAGGTGCGCTATGACTACATAGGGCGTGTGTGCACATGTGCCATCCAGAACCACACGAAAAGTGCACATGCACACGATGCGCGACTGTGGTCGCTAAAAGCCGTGCACACCTGAGAATGACGCATTTATGGGATTGTTCGGCCTCCCACCCACTTCTGGTTCAGCTTCCAAGTATATTTGACATCCAAATCTCGGCTGGATCCGACTGGGTGGCTGGTCAAAAATCTAAAAATGCCCTAAACAACCCCTTTTCACACTAACAACTGGTTGCACAATGCCTCAAAGTGGTGCTATAAAATAAGGCCATGGGTGCACTACATTTCCAAGGAATTCATTTGAAAATTTATGCTGCTGCAATTCTCTTGGGGAATCCTCTCTTCTCATCAAGAGTATACTAGCATCATTACATTTGGGCAATCCATCTCACCTCTTGAGTGGATTAGCTTGGGATTCTTTCACCATTTCTTTCAAGTTTTCAAAGTTGTAAGAAGAGCTCAGATTGTGGCGGTCCAAGAGCCCTCCCTTGGAGGAAGAAGGGACCCAAAGTCCCCTTTCTTCTTAGTGTTTTCTTTTCACTAATACAATCCTTTCCATTAGTGACATGAGTCTTATTGGTTTTTTGTTCTTATTTCCTTATGCTCAATAGTTTAGTTGTTCTTTTCTTTTCTAGTTTAATTCTTAGCTTAGTCTTGTATGTTTCTTTTTCTAACCCTTTCCTTTACTACTGTCTTGCTTAGCTAACCAAACTAAGCTTGTAAGCACCTCTATTTTGCTCATTTAGGTGACAAAAGAGGTGCAACAGATTGGTGACTATACTAGGGAAAGGTATCAATTTCGTACCCCATTTGGGTTTTTCTAGCTCTTCTTTTGGTTTATTTAACCTGCAGGTACCATAACAGGCCCAAACCGACCTGCAAAACATCCAATTCAAAGCTAAATTGAGAGAATTCCATTCAGAATTTTCTTCACGACTGTGTGACAGGTGTGCGTGGGTTTATTGGCCCACAGTCGTGCATTCTGTGCACGTGCACCAAAATTACTGTGTTGTTCAATGCCCTCTGCGTACCTGCACCCAAAAGTGTTTTTTTGTTTGCACACAGGCGCTCAGTGCGCCTCTGTCTACTTTGAGACCCACGCACCTGTGAAAAAAAATACACATTGTAAGCCTTTTTATGATTTGGGAAAGGCCCCTAGCCTTCTTAAAAATGATTTCATGCATGTTGTAATCTGCACCACACTTAGTTCCCTCTCCATATAAAGGGATTAGTCAAAACACATAGGCACTTAGGGGGTTTAAAATCATTATTTCCTCTTTTTCTTTCATTTTTCCACATGGATGGCTTGCTTTGACTAAGAGTATAAGTTGGAATCATTTGTAATCACATAGAGCTTGCATTGGGACCAAAAATTGGATAACAATCGTTTAGTATGCTCTTCTCTCATGCTTCAAAGCAACCTTGAGAATCAGAAAAAAGGTTGGAGGATAGTTTCATATCCCTTAAAAATACTAAAACCTTTAGGAGAGGACAAAAAACCCCTCGAGACTCCTCTTATTTTATTTTTCAAACACATCTCAAGATTGTAACGGGCCCATACATGCCCATATGCTACAAAGATAGGATAGTGTTGAAATTTACTTTCTTAAATTAAATCACTAGGGAAGTTTAAAGGTTTTGTAATGGGCCCATACATGCCCACATGATCACAATCTAGGATAGTTTCAAATCTTTCTTAGATTAAATCACAATAAGGAGTTAAAGGAATAGTAAAGGACCCACATGTCCACATGCTAGTTTCCTAGGGACTTTTGAATTACGCAAGGTTGTACCAAATGAATTTAGTTAATTAGGTAATCAACACTTGTAAGGACTAAGCAAAGTCCACATGCAACAAGGTGACACCTAATTCATTAAAAAATTGGCACACTTTCACTCATTCACTCACAAAAGTCACTTATCACTCACATAGTTTTCCTCTCGAAATGTGGAGGTCAAAGAAAGTTTCCTCCAAAGGGATTCCGAAACACCCCACCCTTTTCTTGATGAAACTATCCACTCCCATTTAATTTCAATGAGGTTGGCTCACACCCCCAATATCTCAAACAACCACACCTAATTTTTTTCTAAAAACTCACTAAGTTTTCCTCCACAGGAGGTGCCAAAAGAAATTTTTTAGTCTAGGTAGGATTTCGGGGATAGGCATCCAAATAACTCCCCGTTATCTGGTTCTCACATTGTCAAAACCATAGAAGTTGTCAAATAGGGAACTGTAAATCCTCCAAGTCAAGTGTTCCTAACACCATAAGGAAGGGAGATACCTGTGAAGGGTTGAAGGCCAAGGTTTGGTTGTTTTGTGCATCCCCCCTTGAGGCACCTACCTCTTGGATGGGATCCAGCCCATGACCCATTTCTTAGGCTGAAAATATAAATGCCGCACTTTGACCGAGGTACCTAGTGACCAAATTTTAGGACATCTACCCAGGTGGCAATTGTGGGCTGCAATTGCACCTTGATCGGATTTTGTGTGGCTATTGGGAAATATTGCCTGCTCTTTCGGGATATGCCCCCTTTACCCCTCATTATAACTGATTACTTCATCCTTCACTAGTTTCTCTTCTGGTGACTTTAGACCCCACTGTTGAGTACTATTGGAAGGGTTAATGTTATTTCATAGGAAGGACGTTATGTCTTTTAGGACACAAGAATTTGTTTTCTTTGATCCCCCACGTGGAAAAAACCCACTTATTCACCTATATGCTTCTTTTTCAAAACACTTTATGTATGATGCATTTCTGATTACATTTGATTCAGATATATATATTGTGTAAAGTTCAAAAAATTACAAAAAAAGGCTCTTGTTTATTTATTACTCTCACCACAATTCACACACATCCACTCAGCTAGTCGGACATCATAGGGGACCCACATAACCCCCGTCATTCCAGACGCTTGCTAAAACTCCCTCCTATTCTAGGGGGAGTTACTAGTCTTGCCAACTCATCGACACCACCTTCACACACTCCAGTGAGTGCCACTATCTTTGGATCAGCTTTGCTTGGTTCCACCTTACTTGGGTCTAATTCCCAAGGTCCACAATCCACTCACTCTCCTTTACACGGAAGTGGGGGACCAAATTCCTCTCATGGGGGAAGTACAAACCCACCTAGTCCCCCTCAAGGGTCAGGTTCACAAACCACTCACACCATGGATGGAACTAATCCTCTGCCACCACTCCAGATGCCATATTTAGCCTCTCTTAACATACCAGATCTAAGAAAACTCACAAATGATCCTATATTGCATGACCCCACATGGCCTGCAATGCCTACCAAACTACCTTTAGACATCCCCAAGTTTGAAGGAAAGGCAGGATATGACCCTGCCAATCATGTCATGACTTTCCACTTATGATGCTCTTCCAAAAGCATTATGGATGATTCCATCCGACTACAATTATTTCAATGCACACTCACTGGTCCATCAGCCAAATGGTATGTAGACGAAAAATCGAGGTCCCATGCGACCTTCGAGTCCTTGGCCAAAGAATTTTTGACCTTCTTCCAATTACCAATCCGCCATGACAATGGTCTTGAACTACTCTCTAATTTTAAACAAACCTCAGCCACACATATCGCTGATCATATTCACGAGTGGCATCGACGACATAGTTTGTGAAAAGCAGAAACTACCAAACAACAATGGCTTGATTGGTTTCTCAGATCACTTGTCTCACTCCTCGGTAAAGATGTGGCTTTCACCTTCGCTCAATCGAAAGAAGAAGCCATTAGTAAGGATCAACAATACGACCTCATCTATTCTCAATCAGGGTACTTGTACACAGTACTTCCTGATCTCCCAAAACCCGTGCCATTTGGCCAAGACAAACCTGGGATGTCTCACTTAGCGGACAAATTGATTGGTAACACCACACACCACAATCCACAACCCCAACAACCACCAATGTATGGCACACTTCAATATCTGATGGCATATGCAGGAACCCCTTATTATCCTCCACTCCCTTATCAACAACCATACCCTGTTTCCCTTCCTCCACCCATCAGTGGGCCACCGCCGACACCCACAATACATCCACCAATCCAAACAAGTTTTGGTACTCCCTCTACCTTATCTTATACTGTAAGTACTAGCGAAAGAGCCACGCCTTCCTATGTAACTTATAGATCATTACCCCCATATAATCTATACTTTCCATTTCTTGGTCCTCCACCGCCCGTGGCCCCACCACAAGGACACCCTCACACCGGGGTGAACTTTGTTCAACCCTCTCCCATTCAACAATATCAAAATTTCGAACAGCTGAATACGGAAAATCCGACCCATCTGTCGAATAATTCAAAAAAGAAAGGAAAAAACTGAAACAATCACAACCCAGGTCAAGGCGGAAATCACCCCCAATAGAACCAACCTACCAAGGGCACTCGGAACCAAGGGAATCAGAACCCCCAGGGGTGAAATAACAACATATGTCAAGGGAAAAATAAAAATAATCTTCGAACCAACTTCCCTTGTTCCCTTTGCAGTGAGTTCGGTCATTATACTCATCATTGCCCCCAAATCACTGATTTTAAGAGGATGAAAGACTCAGGAAATGGACCACATCCTACAGCACCACCTGCCCCTCAGCAAGCCCCACAACAATACATGAAACAACCTCCCCCAGTCATGCTGCAGAACCCCATTCCGCACTAGGGTGTGATGAACACCCAACAGGACATGCAGCCTACCCCACCACAGTTGGGACAATATCTCAACCCGAACAATCCCACAAATTGCACTATCCTCCTCACTAGTGAGGAAGAAGTCCTTCTATAGACACGTATTCGTCAATACGATGCACCCACTGAGTCTACTTCCATTCCCCCAGAAACAATCCTAGCACCAACGGGACCCCCGTTGGTGATTCCTCGCCCTAACACGGAAACACCTCTTCGCATCCCTCACATCCCATTGCGCAGGAATGTCCACAACCTGCAGACTAGGGCAACTCATAATTACAGTTTGGTTGATGACTTAGCACAGTCCTCGGCTGCCATGTCAGTCTTAGAAGTCCTTCAAACTTGCCCCACTCAGCGAAAATCATTACTTTCCGCCTTGGGGTCAGTCAGCCCTACAGATACTCAACTCATCACATTTGATCTCGACAATAGAGAACCTCACCTCCTCGCTCTCATTGCTTTCCAAATCCCAGTGAAAATTTGGAACATTACAGTTCATCGGTGCATCATCGATGAAGGCACATCCACATGCATCATGTCCAAGTCAGTATGGTAGAAACTTGGTTCCCCTGAACTCATACCATCTTCCATTACCTTAAGAGCTTATGAAGGACAACCATCTTCTCCTGACTGGCTCTTCCAAAATGTCCTTGTAGAACTCCGGGGCAAGACCATTCTCATCGAAATTGAATTTATCGATGCCCCACTCGATTACAATATCTTGTTTGGTCGTAGCTACATGTACGCTATGAAGGAAGTTGCCTCTTCCGTCTTTCGAACGATGATGTTCCCCCATAACAGGAAGATCATTACCATTGATCAAGTTTCACATTATGAGCCTAACCCTTCTGCCAACATCGATAACATTCTCTCTCTCATCCATACTAATCACGAAGCATACCCACTCATCGAAATGGGGCCCGAGATTTTCAAAGACCCATCATTGTTAGGAACTTACCATGGTGCACCACCTCTCCTTCATCCTTCCAATCAGGTATGTGTTGTATCATCCAAAGGAACTGACAGTGAGGATACCCTTCCCCCCAAGGAGGCTTCTCTCATATCTGATGTCCCACTAGTCACAGAGCCCCTCCCTCATGAACCTCCTGTGAACTGATTGGCTCCACTAGTTCAGGATTTCACCTCACCCCAAGGCCATATCCCAGTTTGGGAAACAATTCCCCAAGACATTACTCAAATCCCCTTATTTTACCCTCCACTAGGCATACAAGCTTTCCAAGTGGCTGCAACGAATCTCCCTAATATGGTGTTGGCAATCCCAGTTTGGTATTTACATCCACTAGAGATGGTTCCTCAACCATCCCTTCCCCCCCAAACAGAAGGAATCCCAATGACGATTCCCATACTCACTCCCACCGTACCCTCTACACCCCCACTCACTAACCTCCCTGCCATAGCTGGGGGCAGGCAAAAGAAGAAGGAGCCCAAAACTCCACTTCCCTCACGCGTCCAACCTCCTTGTGCACTATGTGAGAAAGATGGCCACCCAACCAACAAATTCCCATCTCTACCAGAGTTACGTAACCTAATTCAACTCAATCAAACACCATCACCGTTTGTCACTTTAGCAAGTACTGCCACTATCTCCCCTAACGAAAGTAGCAAATGGCTGCAAACCAAATTCGCTTGTGCCATGTGTTCAGAATATGGACATTATACACACCATTGCCCAATGCTACCTCAATTTTGACAGACATTAGTTGCAGTATGCCAAAGTTTCCAACATGAACCCAATCTAGCTACATCATCCCTACCGAACATCACTAACATCCATTATGTCACAACTTCAGTTAACGAACGTATGAGATGCCCTTGCTCTCTATGCAAATCCTTATATCATTTTACATATCAATGTCCTATGATCATTGAATACAGGCAATGCCAAATGACCCTGCTTCAAACTCCTGCACCCCTTACAGGATCGATGACTAACCTTACCTCATCACTAGAAACTCTTCATATCATTTCTCTTGAACCATAAGAACTACCTATTCCTCCGTGGTGCTTGGATGACTTACACGAGGATTTACCCCCAAATCCCCCCAATTATCCCGTTCATTTCCCCATGGAAATTTTACGTCCAACTACCACTAGTACTCCTCAATACCTCGATATTTGGTTTATGTCAAGCGAACCATCGCAATCTCATTGCGTCACTCCCACGGCTTCTTCATCAGCAGAGGATAACCACATGGTGTCAGTCACCGATATCCCTCTTTATGATCCCTTGTATTCCCAACAATTTCACTGTGATGAGGACATACTTGAAGAATTAAACACCCCCGACTACCCATGGGATGCGCTACACCACCGAGCGCTCTTTTTCCCACAGGAAGCCTTCACGCCTCCTAACCAATTCCCCATATACACAGTCGAAACCAAGGATATTATCCCATCAGGGCATATCGACTGGTTCAACAACTCCATCCCTGGCCCTGATGCTTTTGAAGAAGGCAATATGGCCAACATTTCCCCTACCATCAAAATCTATATTTCCATAAAAAATGGAGTCGTCGAGGAAATCACCATTGGCACCGCATGCACTCCTCAAGAAATCACCGCCTATAAATCCCTCTTTCAAGAATACTGTGATATTTTTTCCTGGTCATACACAGAGATGTCTGGCCTTGATCCTTGTTGAACATTGCATAGACACCTGGCCTGATATCACACCGGTTCACCAAAAACAACAACCGCTACACCCATCCAAAGAAGAGGCCATTAAAGCCGAGATTGACAAATTATGCGTGACTGGGTTCATCTACCCCATTGCCTATACCTCATGGGTTTCCAACCCTACACCCGTTAAAAACAAATAGGGAACTATCCAGGTATGCACGGACTTTGACGATCTAAATCACGCCTATCCCAAAGACAACTTTCCAACACCTTTCATCGATCAAATTATCGACGATTGCACAGGCCACGAGGCTCTATCCTTCATGGACGGTTTCTCTGGCTATAACCAAATCGAAATCCACCCAACCGATCAATACAAAACCACATTCACCACCCCTTGGGGTACTTTTTCATATGGTTTCATGCCTTTTGGCCTAAATAACGTTGGCGCAACTTTCCAGTAGGCTATGACATACATTTTTCATGATCTAGCTCATATCATCCTCACATACTTGGACAACCTCATAGCTCGATCCAAAAAACACACCCAACATCTTGATGATTTATGGATCATCTTCCAATGGTGTTGTCAGTACAACATCCGCTTAAACCCCCTCAAGTGTGTGTTCTGCATCACTACTGGGCGCCTCCTCAGATTCATCATTTCCCAAAGTGGTATTACCATGGACCCCCTCAAAGTCCAGGACATCACAGAAATTCCA
>ML777888.1:288102-319589 GCA_009831015.1 Picea engelmannii
CGAAATTTATGCCAACTCTAGAGCCTACAAGGAAAATCTAACTTTCTACGATGATTTGTCCCAGACTATGCAACTCGATCAGACGGTTTCCTTCGCTTGCTATGCCACGACATCCCATTTCACTGGGATGAACATGCCCAAAAAGCGTTCGACGATCTTAAAATGGTGCTCTCCAACGCCCCTTTAATTAGTTCACCCGACTATAATCATGACTATATCCTCTACATATCATCATCAACTATCTCAGTAGCAGAAGTTCTCGTTCAAATTGATGATGACGATCGTGAGCATGTCACTTACTACATTAGTAAAAACCTCTCAGGGCCACCCTTGAAGTATAATCATGAAGAGAAACTAGCCCTTGCAGTCGTCCTCGCAGTCCCGAAACTGCGCCATTACATTTTTCTTTGCACAACCAAAGTCATAGCAGATTCCAACCCTATGCAATACTTGCTCAGTCATCGGCCAATTAATGGAAAATTTTCCCAATGGATTGTTATCCTTCAGGAATACGATCTTGAATTTTCAACACCCAAGAGAAAGAAAGCTCTCGTCCTTGCCAAACTTGTCACATCCTTCCCCTCCGATACTACCAGTGACCCCACCAATACTGACTTCCCTGATGAGCATCTCTTTTACATGACTTCAGATGATCCTTGGTACGATGACCTCCTCATCTACCTCCGAACCCAAAAGATCAGTAACCACCTCTCCCGAGATGATCACCGTCGTATTCTCCACCAGGCCCCCCACTATCTCCTCATCAAATATATCCTATACCGACGAGGGGTCGACACCATACTTCATCGATGCTTGACTATTGACGAGGCCGAGAGGGTCTTGAATGACTGCCATAGCGACGCGTGCGGGGGCCATATTTCGGGGATGTCCACTGCTCAGAAAATCATCCAAGTAGGATATTTTTGGCACACATTGTTTCACGATTGCATTCATGCCGTGAAGCGATGTGATAAATGTCAGCTTTACGCCAACAAAGCATGATCATCACCTGCTCTTCTCCACCCAGTCATTACTACCGGCCCCTTTTGTAAATGGGGCATCAACTTCATGATTTGTAATCCCCCATCCAACAGTGGACACAAATACATCGTCGTTGCAGTCGATTACTTCACAAAATGGGCCAAAGCCATGCCTACCTTCAACAACACTGTTGACACTGCAACACATTTTTTCTTTAATCACGTCATATCCCGCTTTGGAGTACCACTCCAACTAGTCTCCGATCACGGGAAACATTTCGAGAATGAGATTTTTGTCGAACTCTCATCCCGGTTAGGATTCTCCCACGATTTCGCCTCACCATATTACCCTCAATCCAATGGATAGGTCGAAGCAGTTAACAAGGTCCTCAAGACCATGTTACAACACATGGTTAACAAACATAAGACTAATTGGCATCATATGTTATTTTCCATGCTATGGGCTTACCGTACATCCATGAAAACAACGACTGGTTTCACACCATTTCATCTAGTCCACGGGGTAGAGGCCACTCTTCCTATAGAGTGCGAAATTCCCACCTCACGCACTGCAATTGAGCTATTACCTGACACTGCTCTAATGGAGCAGCGTTTGCTGAACTTAGAGTCCCTGGATGAAGATCGTCGATCTTCATTATAGAAAAATGAGGCAGCCAAAAAAACGGTCAAAGGCCACCTTTGATCGCCATGTCAACCTTCACTCATTTCACGAAGGCGACCTCATCCTTGCTTACGATATCATTCACAATACCCTCGGTCATGGAAAATTTGAGTCACTATGGCATGGCCCCTACATTATCCAACATTCCTCACCAAAGGTGCATACATCCTAGCTTCCCCCGAGGGCCTCTCTCTCAAAGAACCCATCAACGGGTTATACTTAAAGAAATTTTACGCCTAAGCGTAGCCATTCTACATTAGGTTATTTATTTTATAGTGTTTTTAATCTTTCTTCCATACCCCACATATAAAATATCATTTGTGTTATTGATATATCCTTCCTCCACTAGCCTACCACATTGGTTATGCCAACGATGCCAACCGTTGGACACAAAATCTCACTTCGGCAGCTTGGGCCCTCTATTCCCCCTCACATGAACTACTCCACTCTAGCGGCATATGTTTGGTTTCAACAACCAACAACCAAGCCGAGTACACTGTCGTCATTGGCCTCCTTACCGATGCCCATCATCATCGTATTCATAACCTTAGCGTCTTTCTTGACTCCCAACTAGTCGTCCTCCAACTCAACAATGTGTACCGTGTCTACGATCCTTGCCTCTTTCGCAAATACCTACAAGTCAAACTTTTATCTCGACATTTTGATTGCATTACATTTACACATATTCCAAGACAATTTAATCAAATCACAGATAACTTAGCTAACATTATATTAGAGTGGCATTTATTACATCAAGATACCTTTACACATACATAAACCATTAAGAGTCTGTCACAACATATATAAGATTAGACATCATAAATAACATTAAAAAACACACATGTAAACATCACAAAGACCCCAAAATGTATATCCATATATATATATATATATAAATCGGTCAACAGTGCCATCAAAATGTTTACATACACATAGAATACATCGTATACAAAATCTGTAGGCTAGTGAATCACCTTGGTACAAAACTGGTGTCACTACACCAAAATGGGCTCAACAACCTATATATAAATATAAAAAAATACACAGAGAGACACTCAAGGTGCCTCTAGAGCACCACCTCCAGCCCCTCCCTCAGGCGGTGGTGTCCCACCCACTATTGGTCCCTCTAGACCTGGAGGTAACCACCTAGTCATCGCAACACCTGCTACTGCTGCTCGCCGAACCACAGTCCACCACATCAGCGAAACTCCCACACACTTCTCTAATATGCCCTCATCCTAGATGCACAACCACATGCCCTCAGGCACTCCCTGTAGCACCACTTCCAAGCAGCGACGAATATCCTCAAAATCTCCCCCGACCTTTGCCGGAGGAGCATGCGATGGCTCAACACCAGGGTCATCAAAATGACATCTCCTAGATGCTCTCTCGTTGTCAGCTGGCCTTGCCCCAATGTCCTCACACCATGTCTCTCTCCTGCCCGTGGATCTCCCCACAGATGTATCACCGGCTCTTGATGAGCTGGCGCTCTCACCATCTCAACCTCACGCCTGCGAAGTCCCACATTTGCACATACAAACAACCAAACGATAGTATCAACATCTATACAAAATACACATGTCATACTATCTCAAAAATCAACATATCAAAATCACAAACATACCTCGGTGGTCGAACACCTCCCCTGGAGGTAACACCATATCTGGATCACCCTGGAAATCCATGCCACAGTACAGATACCGTAGTATTATATGCAGCATCTGCCGCCACACCTGTGTAGCCTCGGCCAAGAAAAAATGGAAACCCTCACCACCATCTTGGAGAATCAAAATCATCGACCACTGCATCAGTTGCGGCTCTCGTGCACTAGGTGAGACTAATAAAAATCTAGGGTACAACATCAACACCCTCTCCAAAAACCAGGCCACCAAGATGGACCCAAAGGAAAAGTCTCTTGAGTCTGCAACCCGACACCTGTCAAGCTGCCCTACCATCTTGGCATGCAACATCAAGCCCCAGGAAAAATGCTCTCCTACCAGTGCCCTCCCCATAATCCTCAGCTGACCACCACTGATTCGCTGAGTCGCGAGGGACCCATATACCCTCACAATCATCGCTGCTACACAGCGATGAGCTAAAGCATCCATATCCCCGATACTCACTATGGAGCCTAACATAAAGTTCTCCCTCGAACAATACCTTCGGCCCAAGGTAGCCAACTTCCCATCCCCAGGTAATACAGGCTCCACCGGTAGGGGCGTCCCCCGAAAAGGGAGCCCAATCAGAAAATACACATCCTCCACCGTAGTGAAGGCTAGCTGCTCGCGCCCGCACCATAAAGCAATGAAGATCTGGACTCCACATCTGGATCAAGAACTGTAGGAGGTACTCTTGGGCCCATATCAAAGGGCACTCAAAGAACTTCAAAAACCCACAAGCTGCCAAAGTAGCATGAACCGCCGACTCCTCAATAGTCACAACCTACCTCAGTTGTGACCAATCCTGCTCTCGCCAATGAATCGACATCATCCCAATACTCACCTAAACCCACATAAATCCAGTCTTATATCAACCATCTTAAACATAAACACATTAAAATATCCAAAAAAGATGAGTTTTTCACCCATCATCCTTGCCCCCAAGGCACGACTGTTTAAACCCATAGGCGCGCACATATGCATGCCTGTTCACCCCACAGGCGTGGACACATGCGCGCATGTTCATCCCATAGGCGTGCACACATGTGTGCCTGTTCATCCCACAGACACACATGAATGTACGCCTGTCTGCCATACAGGGGCGCCTCCATGCACCCCTGTCACGAACATAAGAACGCATCATAGCGCGCATGTCCACTACATAGCCACGCACTTATGCGCAGCTGTGTAACAAATAGGCGCGCATACCATGCATGCCTTTATCCCCCCTGAGGGCGCACCCATGCATGGATATTTGGATAATAGGCATGCACACATGCGTGCATATTTTCAGATCTCCCGCGCACTGGGGGGCCCACAACCACAAAACCCCCTATATGGCCCTCCGTATAGGCCCTGCCCACAAATCAAAAACCTAATTCTATGCAGGATGATAAGACTACTAACTTGAAGCTCGTTGGTCCTGAATCGGCTGCCTCGTTCTCTCGGAATCTCCAAATCTCCTTTGAATATCTCTCGTCCAATCACTCCGACAACAGGTACAAATGAGGTGGCAATGTGGGCCCTACAATTATATATAGCCCTTTTCGCCAAACTTCCAAACCCCATTCCGAGAGCTCCGGGTGTCCATTTTTCGATTCATCTTTAGCCACGGGATCAACATCCCGTCATCTACATTAAGACATTCCCCGGGCCATTTTTTATCCTTAACCCCCGTGGCACCATTTTTTCATATCCCATCCAGGTACGCATGCTCATGGTCAAAATTATCAAATAAATGCTTGTATGTTCGATTCTCTTAAGATATTGTTCACGTCGGGTATTTTCTTTTTCATGTGTGCAAGTACTTGGTCATCATACATCAACGCAACCCCTTCAGGTATATACTCAACACTGGCATGTAATCATTCCCTCTGAATCTCAATTGCATCTCCAGCCACACCCTCTAAAATTTTCCCTTAGGGTCCCCATATCCAGCTCTGCAGTACTTCCACCTCCATTGCATTTTGGGTACTATCACCTGGTAGCACTCTCCCCCACATGAGTTGTCCCATTCATAGTACCCCTTGGCACTTTGACACTCATGCTATTTTTCAACCCTTTAGGGATGGGAGTCCCGATAGTATTACACCATGTCGTGAATCAACCACATACTCATTCTCCTCATTTTGCTAGCTTTCCCCATGGAATCCCATGTTATCTCTTCAAGGTTCTATTTTGACTGCACCTCTACAGTATCATTAACCCTCCATTTCATCCACAATCAGTTTTCCCATCACCAAATTTCCCTCCATTTCATCCACCTCATATAGAAACCCACCCATGGGGCCCCCAACCTCCACCAGTTCTCCAAGCAAATTGTGCCCTAATCGGCCCAACCATATTGCATTGGGGCACCTATTTCTGTATTTGTACACTCATCCCAAATTATTCTTTATTCATTTGGTAAATTGTAAAAAGCCTTTGTTTCCAACATTTACATATCTTTTTGTCGTCACCTTTGGCGACCTTCTTCCCTTTTCGGAAAATGCAACCCATGTCTCCCTTGGTTGGGGCACTCCTTATCATCTACTCCTGTTGACATCGTCCATAAACTCTGAGTATTCCACAGGCCACCTACCTCTGCGCTCTGAGTTTGTTCACTTTGTCCCGCCTCTGGCACAACTTATCCCACATCTTGTTGTCCCCCTAACACTCGATCTAGTTGAATGGTTGAAACCACTTATCCTTCACATATACCCCCAACCAAGGGCAGTCTTGAGTCTTCATACATCTTGACTTCATCCATGTACCTCCTCAGTTCCTAACCTCACCTAGTAGACCTCACAAAGCCCTTTGCTTCTTGGAGTCACATCCCCATTTTTGTCAACATCAACACAGTTTCCAGAAGGGCGACAGTATCTTGACTCTCATCACCTTTCCAATGAGAGGTCTTAGACAACATAGGGAGAACCACAATTTCTCCCTACTGTCATTGAACCTCGTAACACTCGACTTCAACACTTTCTCATGTTACGGTGGGTCTTATTTTGCGACTATTTCAGTTGTTTCTTATATTTTCCGAAGACCTCTGAACTTGGATGGGATATCAATGCCTACAAAATCCATGATGCTTCTTACAGGTGTCATTGCCTACTATTCAATGTATGTTCCTCCTCATAATTGTCTTCTTCCTTTATCACGACTGCCCTCGAGGGTGCTGCAGTTGTCTACATCAACACATTGTTTCAGTTACTATACAACACCATTCTTTTTTGAGTTACAATATACGAGCATGGGGCATGCCCGCCTTGTTTGTACACAATTTATTTTTACACACCTTATGGAAGGTTGGGTCCTATAGGTTCCCTTCTACCTCCAATGGGTCACTCTTGATACTCTCACTATCGCTCTCTCTTACAACGACACTCTCAGTAGAAGAAACATTGATGAATTTAGGTTATACGTATGCTCCTAACCTCATCCATCAGGGGGCATCTTTTATCACTGAAATTTCATCCGCAAATGGGTACAGGAATCCAGCATATAAAAAAAGTTATGAGGTCACCCATGGACCAAAATTACCACAAAATCATTTCCAAAAGGTCCAAAACTATACAACCAGTGATAAAATTAAGGTGCTCTATGACTACACTGGGTGCGCGCGCACATGCACCACCCAGAACCGCACGAAAAGCGCACATGCGCATGATGCGCGTTTGTGGTCGCTAAAATCCATGCACACCTAAGAACGACACATTTATTAGATTGGTCGACCTCCCACTCACTTCTGGTTCAACTTGCAAGTTGATTTGACATCCAAATTTCGGCTAGATCTGACTGGGTGGCTGGTCAAAGACCTAAAAATGCCCTAAACAACCCCTTTTCACACTAACAACTGGTTGCACAATACCTCAAAGTGGTGCTATAAAATAAGGCCATGGGTGCACTACATTTTCAAGGAATTCATTTGCAAGGTTATGCTGCTGCTATTCTCTTGGGGAATCCTCTCTTCTCATCAAGAGTATACGAGCATCATTACATTTGGGAAATTCATATCACCTCTTGAGTGGATTAGCTTGGGATTATTTCACCATTTCTTTCAAGTTTTCAAAGTTGTAAGAAGAGCTCAGATTGTGGGGGTCCAAGAGCCCTCCCTTGGAGGAAGAAGGGACCCAAAGTCCCCTTTATTATTGGTGTTTTCTTTTCACTAATACAATCCTTTCCATTGGTGACATGAGTCTTATTGGTTTTTTGTTCTTATGTCCTTATGCTCAATAGTTTAGTTTTCTTTTATTTTCTAGTTTAATTCTTAGCTTAGTCTTTTATGTTTTTTTTCTAACCCTTTCCTTTACTGCTGTCTTTCTTAGCTAACCCAACTAAGCTTGTAAGCACCTCTGTTTTTCTCATTTAGGTGACAAAAGAGGCACAACAATAGAGATGAAGGATTCTACAATGGAAAAGAAGCAGATCTAATAGATGAAAAGCATTCGAAATTCGCAAGAACATAGGAAGCACAGACCGAAGAACTTCGCCGAGGAGAACCAGAAACTTCAGGCACTACGCCTACTGTCGAAGTAAGTAATATCACTCCTCCTGTTGTTATATAAACATTAAGTAACCTAAGTAACAAGAGTAATCAAATTAGTTAGAGAAATCAAAGTATTGTTACAATAATTTTAATACATACTTGGCCAAGAAGCCAAGGAAGATCTATGTTAGATGAAATCAGGTTACCAATATTTAGAGGAGATTCATCTAAAGATCCTGATCAACACTGGCTCTTATGCAAAGATGTATGGAGTATCAAGCAAGTCACTGACAAAGCTATTAAGAGAACTCAGTTCAGTACTACCTTGATGGACTGCGCTCTGAACTGGTACATGAAGTTTTTTTCAGGACCTGGACAACCTAAACCACTGAATGCTATCAAGAATACATTGAGTGCAGAATTCAAGAAACCTAAGTCGGAGTCACAATGCATTACAAGGATGAAATAAATCAAGCAGAAGGTCATTGAACCTATTTGGGAGTTTGATCAGAGGTTTAAGACTCTGACAAGTTGGTTGAGTTTTCACATTCCGGACGAACAAAATAAAGAATGGTTCATTGCTTCTCTCTTTCCACATATTAGAGTCCCTCTGATGCTACAGAAGGTTGCCTCCCAGGATGAATCATTGGATATCGCTATGAAACTAGAAGAAACCCCTGTGGGATAATACATCCCAGGTATGATTCAAATATTGAATCATTTAACCAGTTTATATTTATAGGTTGAAGATATGCAAAAATACAAAGGAAAAGAGAAAAGAGAAGATATCTGGTGTATCATATGTAAATCAGAGGGCCATGATAAGGAGCATTGTCCCCTATTTCATGAATACTTGGCCTCTGGAGCACCTAGTCCTTTGAAGAAGACTATTGTACCATGGTGCGAGGTATGTAGAATGAGACATCGCCCTGGTTAATGCTATTATATGAAAAAGTATGTCCAGACACCTACCAAAATTTACTGCACATTCTGCAAGTCTATGGGACATAATGAGAAGGATTGTAGGGCTTATTATATATTTCATGAATGATCATGTGACACATATATAATTCAAGGAGAAACACAACAATAAGGAAATAATGCACAGTTCAACTCCCCAGGAAAAGAAAAATTCAACCCTCGTGGTGGATTCAGAGGAAGAGGACGAGGACGAGGTATGGGTCGAGGTAGAGGATAGATAATCTATTATAATTGTGCATAGCTGGGACACTTGGCAAGGTATTGTCAGAACCCTTGTACCACTTGCAACTATTGTAACTCCTTTGATCATGTCATTGAATATTGTCTAGTATTGTTGGCCAAACTCCAGGAGAGACGAGGAGGAAACCAAAAAGTACAGTTAATATCAGTAGAACCTCATGGTGAAGACCCCAGATTCGTTGTTATTACTAGAGGAGGTGTTGTTACAGAAGAATACAGAGTGACTCCAGGAAAGACTGTAGAAGGATCAGGGATCAGAAGAGATGTAGAGAAGGCACAATTGTTTGATCCAAGGAGAGAGAGGCACACTTTTGAAGAAGCAAGGAAAGAATTTGTAGAAGTACAAGCTTATTCATCTAAGGCAAACCCAAAATTAAGGGAATGTGGAATGACACTAGAATTTGATCAGTCTGCTAGGCAAGGAAAAGAGGTAAGCAACCTTATGGAATTCTTATGTACTTGCATTAATTTTATTAAGGATGAAAGAGCTGTACAAGAACTACAATACTTGATAAGACAGTATGAGATAGGAAGGGTAGATCCTTTGTTGAATAAAGCAGTACATCAGGTATCTAGAAAGAGAAGGACAAACAAGGAATTACACCTTAGTGCTCAGATTGGTGACTATGATGTGGACTATGCGGTCCTTGACTTGGGATCATAAGTCAATGTGATGACGAAGAAGACTTGGGAACTGATGGGAAATCCAATACTGATTTACTCTCCTATCAAGATCAATATGGCCAATCAACAGGTGGTGAGCCCCTTTGGAAGACTAGAGCATGTTCCTGTAGACATTGATGGGATAAGGAAATTTGCAGATTTCGAAGTGATTGAAATTGTTGATGATAACTATCCTTATCGTGTGCTGTTAGGAATTGATTGGGATTTCAACAATTCGACTGTTTTTGACCTAAAGAAGAGAAGAATGACCTTTGAGGGTAATGGCCTTAAAGTCATCGCACCTCTAGACCTGGATGAAGTTTGTAGATACACAAAACCTATCAGGGAAGAAGACCATGCATATGAGCTAGAGAACATTTACAAGATGACATCAAGACAACATGATTACATTAATCCTACAACAGATGAAAATCTTAGTTGGCGAAGTGAAAGTGCATGTTCATCAGATTTAGAAGAGGCATTAGAAAATTGGTAGAACAGGATGTATGAAGTCTCCACACAACGATGTGCCAGATTGACCAGAGCAGTTTGCTGGATCGACACAAAAGTAAGCAATCTTCCAACATTTGATTGTTTGAATCACTTAGAGACATTTCTAGCTGAATTTGAGAAGATTTTACCAGTACAACAAAGGATGTTGGCACTATATGAGGCATTGAAAGCCACACCTACTAGATGGTGGGGAGCACATAAGAGGAACATCACGGAGTGGACATAGTGTCACACCTTATTGACAATGCAATTTTCAGACCAAGAAGAATGATGTGAAGTTTGTTACACAGGCCATAGTTGTCCTAAGGACCACATGCGAAGTTGTGAGGAGGCCTGGGGAAACATTCCTAAAGAACAGTGGGTGCATAATTTCATTAACACTTTGTATACTATGCCTATCAACTGGTATCTACATGCAGAATTGTGCCTTATCACTACAGACTGGTATGAAATGACTCAGAAATTTATAGCTACATTCTTATTTGAAATTCAATACCCTACAGTATACCAGACTTTACAAACCACAAGAAAAAAGGTCTTTCGGGAGGCACCTAACCTCCCTTTTACCCAAGAAGGAGATGAATGGACTACGCCTCTTCAACAGTTACAAGATTTCTATAATATTAATGTCGATGAGGATGATGAACCTAGAGATGTAAACACTGTATAAACTGAAGGTCACAGAGACATAGAAGGGCCTGAGATTGAATTACCCTTTGTTGGACAGACTATTAAAATCAATAAAGTTAATATTGGAATAGAGCAAGAACCTAAAATAGAAAATGTGGGAGACTATTGGGATGATGCTACTATAAACAAGATCTCATAACTATTGCATAAATATTAGGACTTGTTTCCAACTAAGTTCATAGACATAAAGGGTATTAAAGGGCCCATGGGAGAAATGAAGATCCCCTTGAGACCAGATGTAGGACCTATCAAGAAGAGACTTTATAGATTGAATCCCAAATATAAGAAGAAAGTTAGGATTGAATTGTATAGAATGTTGGAAGTAGGAATCATAGAACCTGTTGAAGAATCTGAATGAATTAGCTCTATGGTGGTCCAAGATAAGAAGACAAGAGGAATCCAAATTTGTGTAGATTTTAGGAAACTAAATGATGCATGCCTACATGACCCCTTCCCTACACCCTTTACTGATGAATTTCTAGATAATGTAGGAGGATAGGAGGTCTACTCCTTCACAAATGGATTCTCAGGTTATCATCACATCATAATTGCTAAGGAAGATCAACATAAGACCACATTTGCAACAGAACGGGGTTATTTTCACTACATAGTGATTCCCTTTGGCTTGAAGAATGCACAAACCATCTTTTCCAGGGTGGTGGTCGAAGCATTTAAGGACTTCTTACACAAGTTCCTAGAAGCTTATTTTGATGATTGAACTGTCTTTAGCTTACTGAAAGACCATATTGAATGTTTAATATTCATGTTAGATAAATGTAGGCAATGTCAGATTGCCTTGAATTTAAAAAAATATATTTTATTTTCACCCTTTGGAGTGTTTCTAGAGAATATTGTGTGTAAGCAAGGATTATTGGTAGTTACTTCCAAGATTTCCATAATTGTTGATATACTTCCCCCTACTTCGGTCAGACATTTGCGCACTGCATTGGGGCACACTAGATACTACAAAAAGTTAATTAAGGGTTATGCACATATAACAACACCTATGGAGAAACTATTAAAGAAAGACAATAAGTTCCAATGGACAAAAGAATGCCAGTAGAGCTTCAACACACTAAAGCAGAAAATGGTCACTGCGCCAATCTTGTTTTTTCCATATTGGAGTAAGGAGCTCAATGTTCATGTCGTTTCCTTGTCCATTTCATTAGGAGGAGTTTTAGCACTACCGAGTTCAGGTGACATTGACCACCCTATATCCTTTGCTAGCAGGAAGCTTTCTACAACTGAGAGGAACTACACTATGACTGAAAGAGAAGGCTTGGATATGATCTATGCGTTGAAGAAATTTAGACACTATTTGCTGGGGGGTCATTTTAAGATGTTCAATGACCACTTTGCATTGAAATACTTATTCAACAAGACAATGTTGGGGGGAAGAATATGTTGGTTGTGGAGACTGATTATCTTCTTGATTCAGAGGTCTTTTGTTTTCAGCTATGTTTATACCACATGAAGTATTTACACCCCAGAAGTATGTACACTCTTCCATGCAGGGTAGTGTAGAGGGGGGTCCAAGGGCAAGCGGGGGTTCGGGGGTGAAGCCCCCGAAGGAAACATTTCCTTGTAAATGTATATTGTAATTTCATTGTAAATATGGACCGTTCATTATAAGGTCGAAGATCTAACGATAGAAATTATGTTAGGGTTTTTTTCCCTAGAAGGCAACCCTCTGTTATGAGGGAAATGTATTGCAGCTATGCATTATGGTGAATATTGTATTCTGAGATAGGAGACTGTGAGATAAATAAGATGAAGTTACAACAATTTTGTTGTAGGTTGTATCCCTTCATTTGCTGGATAATAATAGGAGAAGGTGTTGTTGGGAAAAACACCCTACGAAATAATTGAGTTCCGGTCCTACGAGGCCTTGACTCAGGTAATAGATCACGTATTCTGAGAATGAATCATCTTTCTAAACTAAAACAATGCCAATGGTTGACTCTACGACAACCAGATATAATAAGAAATCTTTGTTATAGTTAGGTGGCCATAGCAGAGGTGCGGTTGTGAGGGTGTGTTTTAATGCGTCGAAAGAGCATTGAGAGGCTTTGTCCCAGAAAAAGGGAACGTATTTCTTTAGTAAATGCATAAAGCCCTTGGTGATTTCGGCAAATTTGGCGATGAAGCATCATAAGAAGTTCGCCTTGCCTTGTAGACTTTGAAGTTGTAGGATTGTGTGTGGGGGGGGAAACTGGATTATTGCCTCCACCTTAAGAGGATCGACCATGATCCCTGTTGTTGATACGATGAAACCTAACAAACATCCTGACGTTACGCAGAAGCTGCACTTGTTTGGATTCAACGAATCCTAAAGTAGCGAAAGCGTTCGAAGATTAGTCTAAGGTGTGTGGGATGATTCGTTCGCTTGCGAGAGCATGATGCTAAATCATCTAGATAGGCCTCAACTCTATGCTTGAGGTCATGAAAAGAAAAAGACATGGCCCGCTGGAATGTGGCTCCAACATTTTTAAGGCCAAAAGACATCTTATGATATGCAAATGTACCCCACGGACAAATGAATGCCATTTTATGTTGGTCTTCGGGTTTGATTTGGATTTGATTATATCCCAAAAAATCATCCATGAAAGAAAAGGCTTCACAACCGACACATTCATCAATGATTTGGTCAATGAATGGTGTTGGGAAATTATCTTTGGGACATGCCTTGTTTAAATCATGGAAATTGGTACATACACGAATCGTGCCTTGTTTTTTATTGACCGGCATAGGATTTGACACCCATTGAGTCAAATGGATAGGATAAATAAAAACTGCCTTTAGCAATTTCTCAACCTCAATCTTGATGGCTGCTTCTTTCTTGGGATTGACTGGATGAATTTTTTGTCGAACAGGCTTGGCATCAGGATATGTTGTGATTTCATGTTCAACTATTTTCGGATCGATACCTGGCATTTCCTCATAAGACTAGGAAACAATGTCACGGGATTCTTTGAAAAGATCCGTGTAAATTTGAATCTCTTCGGGGGAGCAATCCGCTCCGATGAAGACATTCTCCACGATGCCAGGGTTTCGGGAGATGTTGATGGGTATAGTTTCAGCGATAGTCGCCATATTGCCCTCAGTATAAATTTCCTACGTAGCTAAGAGATTAATAGGACACGACTGATCTCCCGTTATGGTAACGATGAATTCTCCTGCTTCGATTCGACTTAAATCTGGGAGAAAATACGATTTGTGATGAAGATCTTCCCAAGGTTTTTTCAGACTAGTCATTGCTTCGATTACTGCTTCATCAGAAGGCAAGACTAAGTCTAATGGATCGACGTTAGCGAGAGAACCCTGAGCCCAAATAGGCTCTAGAAGTGGATCTAACTCTTGTGCAGGTGTCGGATCAGGGTTAGCTGAATCTTGTTGGACTAAAGAGTATGCTACCTCAATGACAGACAAGGGCATGGACATGCTTGGGTGCCCTATCTCATCCATCGTGGCTGATGGGGAAGGAAGAATCCAAGGATCCTCAAAGTAAGTCATGCGGAATGACGAAACTTGAAAAATCTCAACCTTATGGTGATTATATATAAATTTGATATCATCGTGAGGAGGTGGATAAACAAAGGTACCCATCAAGGATGGACACAAACCAACTCCTACATTAACAACACTTGGTTGAGGATTATCAATCATCAGGACCGTGGATGCCCCCAAAGCTGGGTCAGGTCTGGAGAAAGACAAATGATCGATGGTCACTATCCGACCCTCGTGTGGAAACAACAAGACTTGGAAAACTGTAGCAACCAAAACTTGCATACCATAAGTCCAACTCCATCCTAACAAGAGGTTATAGTCGAGGGGAGCATCGACTACCTCTACTTCGACACACACGGTTTTCCCTCCTAACTGCACAGGGAAAGAAGGAACGATGCCATGTGGTCGGAATGAACGACCGTCGAAAGCAGTGAGGAGAGTAGGTGATGGAGACAAAATGGGCTGGCCAATGGACTTCCAACATGCTAATGACATAACTCATGTCGAGGCGCCCTCGTCGACCACCGTGCGGAAGATATTCTGAGTAAAAGTTTTCGTGGGATGAGCCACTACTATCTAAAACGCTACGTGGTAAGGCAAACAAGGTTTTAAGTTGGTTGTATATAACATGATGGTGCCAAATAATAAGTCTCAGTAGAGCCCAAAGAGGTTAACAAGGCTTTCCTCTGAGCAGGGCAGCTTTGGAGGACCTCCAAAGCAGACATTGCACAAGGGGTTTGTGATAAATCCTCCACCACAGAGTAATTCTGGGCGACCCTTGTGTTTGGGTTGTGAGAAGATTTTTTAAATGCACCCTTTGGAATGTGTGTCATTGTTTCTCCCAACTTCTTCTCAATCTGTAGAGGAAGAGATGGGAGATCAAATTCTTTACCCTTCTCAGAAGCGCTTGGTTTAATATAGTCATGTGCTCTAGTTGATATGAAAGCATCACCCCTAACCATATATATGTTCACGGATGAGGGATTGTTTGGAGGTGGGAAGGTTTCTTGGTTTCCTCCTTTTGTGCTTGTAGAGGCTTGAGTTATATTTTTCCCATGTTGAAAGGGATTAGTCAACACTGCTTGTTGTTGTTGTGTGACAAACTTTTGGGACTCTGCAAGTCGAGGACAAAGATGGGTCGGGTGGTCTTCCATGCACAAGTTGCATGGATACCTCACCCTCCGTTTTTCTATGTTGTCCCCACCAACATTATCAGTGGGTTTTTTATCCCCCTTACCCTTCTTTCGTTGTTTTTTCTTCCCTTCAGGATGTTGGGTGGCCTTTGGGTTAGTCGACCGCACAGTGTGTACTTCCGACGTTTGGGTAGGGGGAGCAGGCAAAGCAGTAGTTTGGCTGGATGTTGTGTGTTGTATGGATAACTGTTGCAACTGTTTTTTCAATTGCTCAGTGGGCTTGGTTTGTGCTGAACCAACAATACCATCGGCATGTGGTCCAACTCTCTGTCTAGTTTTATCCAGTATCGAACGTGGCACATCTGACAATATGTTGTATAATAAACTAGACTGAGAATAGATGAGCTCAAACTATTGAGCCCTCATGATGGCATATTCTTTGGAGAAAAATCTGGATGTCACGACGTCTTTGGATAACTGTGGGACCAAAGACTTAAGGAACCACTCAAGCAGGAATGCTGGTGGGACTGGTACCTTGATTAAACTCTTCCGACGTCTCCACTCTTGGATATTATTAGAGATATGGTCCGTTGTTGTCTGTTCAAAGTTGGCAAGAAGCTCTGTTCCAACATCGTATCTCATAGGTAAGTGGAAATGGTTAAGGAAGGCCATCGCCAGTTCACCAAAAGAAGTGTATCTTGAGCGATCAAGCTCGATGTACCATTTCACAGCACTCCCAATAAGAGTACGTTGAAACAATCACAACTGTACGTAGTCATCTTTCAATGAGTTAGATGAGCACCAAATATGAAAGGTAGTCACATGATCACTTGGATCTTCATTAGGCTTGGCCTCGAACTTTGGAATGTCCAAAGGAAATTTCGTCGGCATAGGAGGCCAACGTGGATCGTGACAAATAGGATCATTTAACAACCTTGTCAAATCTGGCAAGTGTAAAGTCACCAGGAATGGTAGTTTGGGTTGTTGTTGATAACCTGGGAAAAAGGGTCCTGGAGTTTGACTGGCACCAGGTTGCCAGGAAAAGTTTGGCTGCTGGCCCGGATTCTAGTAGAAACCATGGCCCTAACCAGCGTAAGGATTTTTCATCTGTGGAGACATCATCAGCTGATTTCCCAAAAAGGACATAGAGTGTTGGGCATGCATTGTATTCGAAGGACTTTGGGAAGGATTACCCCATGCCGGTCCTGCGGGGAGAGGCATAGTAGTCTGTCCAGGGTTCCATTGACTGTGGAAAGAATTACCCCAGAATGGCATTCCGGAGGAGGGAACAAATCCTTGTCCTAAATTCCAAGGTCCTACTATGTGTGCCCCCTGTGAAGGAATAGTACCCTGCGCAGGAGTAGATTTTCCAAAAATGGGGTTGCCCCCAGTTGGGAAAGTGGCTGACAAGAAAGTGTTGTTACCAAACGTTCCATTCCAAGAAAACGGTGTCGAACCTACCGACATACTGTGCGAAGGTGGTCCCTGACTCCCCGCTCCAAATAAAATATTGTGTGTAGGTTTCCTGACAGATTGTTGATGCGGACCACTAAGCGAAGGGGACGAAGGAGGGATATGACCTCCTGTGTAAGGAAAAACATTAAAAGGGACATGAGTTCCCCCAAGGTGACCTTGCAGAGGAGCACTAACGCTCCCTGCCCCCAGACCCAAAGTCTGTAAAGTGGAGTAGGTTAGTACAGGACTTGTACATGAACTAGGGATACCGTATGAGAACGAAGGGCCTGTCGCACTAGGTGTGAAGGGGGTTGTGGCCGCCACCATAGACGGGTTCGGTCCACTGTGCGACATAGTTGCGGCTGAGACCATGGTGGTTCGGACTGACGACGATAGGTTAGGAGATGAATCTCCTGTGGTGAAAACGGTGGTGGGAATTGAAGAATTCCCAGAAGAAGTAATAACATTTGTTTCCATTGTTGTGTGAGGCACTGTCTAGCGTTCATGAAATTGGATTGGTACAATAAATGGTGCCAAGATATCAGTGGTTGGGGTTTCAACCAAGCCAAGATAGGTTGCTTCAAGTTCCAAAACAGTTGATTCCTCCGAGAGTTGTTCGGACACAAAGGTTTTTAACCCGGTCGCTTCAAAAGACCCTTGTTGGTCTAGCTTCCGCCTTAAAGGTGGCGGGGGTGGCTCTAGTGTAACCGACGGTAGGCCAAGAAGACTTCGTGACCGATGGAGCTCGGGATCCTCCATTGTGTGAGAATATACAAGACATGCTAAGGTATTCTAAATGTTTAAAAGTAACACACACTAAAAAAAAATCCCCTAAGAGATAAGACAAGCAATCGCTAAACTATTTGGAAAAATAGTTACAACAACCAACACTAGAGCAACTTACCGGTGGAAGTGTAACTCAAACATGGAAGCACCCTCCGGGTATACTCTGCAAAGCGTGGCCCGATGTATTTCCTAGGTACTGCGGTATACCCCCACAGTCACCTGTGTATGTCCCTAAAAATATTGGCAACTAGGTTGCCAGCACGCGAACAATCACCAGGCGGGTACAGTCGAAAGTTGGGTAGACCACAATGAGCAGGGTATCGAGCTCAAAACTTGTCAAGGGTATCGAGAGAAAATGGTCTGGAATAAAACTGAGGACCTTGAACGGATTCGAGACCCACGAATCCCCGTGGAAAATGAAAACGACGGAATCCCAAAACAAGCCCTCTATATGTGTTCTCCACTACGATTGGTCCAGATTTGGAGGGGTTATCTCCGCTACCTTTCCGCATGCGACCTCATGTTTATCCCCTATGTTAGAGGGGGGTCCCAGATAACTTCCACAAAACTATACTTAGACACTCCCTATCTTAGACTCCAATGTTTGGTTTTGAATGGCCTTGAAGAGTTTTCTCTCCAACCTAATCCAAGGCCCTAGTCCTAAACTAGTTTGTGAACCCTACAAACATAAAAGTCTAGTAGATTTTAAAATTAGAATTGCTTTTATGGATTTGTCTTACTTCAAGGGGTATGAGGGTAAAACTGATGATGTGTAAAAGATGAAAGAAAAAAATGATTGAAAAAGCTGGAAACAAAACTTTTACTGAATGCAAAATTTCAACAACTTTTCACAAAGGAATATTTTTTTAATTTTTTCTAAGTTTTTGGACAGCAAACTCAAAAGAATTTCACTCGACCATAAGCTACTTATGATCTAAGTGAACTGTAAAAACTTACGAAATAAAAGACTTTTCCCTAGCTAATGATGAAGAAACACACTTTTTAACCAAAAAAGAAAATGAAAAGAGTTTTTTTATTTTTTTATTTAAGTGCTAGTAAAGCAAGAAAGGGAAAATACCGACAAGCAAAAACCAAGAAAAACAATTCTGGCTTAAAGTGCAGATCACAAAGATTTAGATTAAATAATCACACAATGGCAATTGTAAAAACAATGACTCTCACGCTTGTCTAAAAACCATAATTTTTTTTTTAATTTTATTTTTATTTTTCTGTCAACTTTTAACTGAGAAAAAGCAGGCTAAGGGTAAGATGAATCCTAAGCTACTGACTGTTCAAACATAGATTCAAACACCTGAGAGGAATACTTCTTATCAAAGGAAGGGATGACTACCCCACCCTGAACAAAAAGTAGCCTGTACAAGCACACGACTGTCACTCAAACAACACGCATGCAAACGCGTGATGAACAGAGACATAGGGCATGTACACGCGGGCTGACCTTGTATAGGCCGCGTGTATATCTAAAATCTAAGGAAAAATATGAAAATAAACAGACGAGACCAGGAAGAGACCTCTGGTATTGATAACCAGGATCCCTTGAAGGCTTGGATACTCTTTCTAACAGAAAAACAAATAATGCATGGAAAAATAATAAGGCAAAAAACAATATGAGATAGGACTGTTAACAAACAAGAATCAGACAAAATTCCAGAAAACCCCCTGAGAATGTCTGATTCTGACAGGGAAGAGGAGGAATGCCTCTAAGGTTCTCTGAAGTCCTACACGCTACTGCTATCTCTACAACGAGCGTTCACACGCGGGCTGTAAGAGGATAGGGTGCGGGTACACACGTTCTGGCCTTATTCAAGCTGCATGTACCTCTGTGTGTCCCAGAAAACACAGTCAAGAAAAATTCAGGGAAAACTGGTATGGAGAACCAGACTCCCTGCTAGCTCAGACCTTACAGAAACGAAAAGAAAAGACAGGCAAGGAAAAAGAACTAGTCTTTAAACTACCCAAAAACTTAAATAAAAATTCCAGGAACCCTAAAGAGTATTCTCCCCAGTATGGTCGCCAATTCTGTTGTTGGGAAAAACACCCTACGGACTAGAAAATAGAGTTCAGACTTTGCATGCAGATTTGAACGAATAGAAACTACTTTCTACCCACGTCCCTAGATTTAAATCCCCTTTTCTCAGTAAATGCATGGAAAGGACCACCTACCTTATTACTGACGTTCTATGTCGATCCTTCGTTGTGCTTGATTACTTGTTCACAATGCTCCTTCCAAAGATGGCATGCACTCAAGAAAAACAACAACTATACATGCATGCTACTTCTATACTCACGGGTTAGAAATCAAACATAAACCAATCAAATCATAGAAAGTTCATGAATTGGGACGGGAAAAGAATTCTCTTTATTACTTAAAGTGAGTCAACTTACAAAATTTGAGACTGACCACCACTCCTTGAACTTGATCCTGGGCTCCTCTTCTTCTATCCTTCAACTATTTTTCTTTAAATCTCCTTTGGCATGAGGAAAGGCTAAAGGGTTGGGACAATGGAATATGTAAATGGGCAGAGTTTCTTTGCTATATTTTTTCCTCTTCCAAATGGTACCCCTACCCCTTCTTTTATAGGCTAGAAGGGGCTAGGTTTTTGGACGAACCCTCGGCCATGCATGGCCGGGAGTTTCAGTTAACTCACCCATAGATTTTTGTTTCGTCGACAACTTTCCTTTTTTCGTTCTTTTGTAGGTACACGCGGGCTGTTGTGAGTCAACCAGCATGTACATGCATGCAGTAATGGGTTAGGGAGCGTGGGCCTTTACACAAGAGGATTTTCAAAGAGTTGTTCAACAGAGTTTTGGCAAAGAAGGGAAATGATTTGGCCTGATGCCAGGTAAGCATATGTGGTGCAATTTAGGGTTATAACAGAAGGACCTGGCAATTTCTCTGGTGGATGTAGCCCACACTGGGTGAACCACGTATATCTTTGTCTCTATTGTATTATGTATCTTATGTGTTTGATTTCCGCATTTGTTTTATTTTATTGCTCCACGATCCTATTTTTCTAACAACTGGTATCAGAGGGAAAGGTAACTCGTAGGAAAGGAGGGTTCTTGGTTCGAGTGGGAGCAATGGCATAAGATGGAAAGTTTAGGGTCGAGAAATTTAACAGGAAAATCTACCAGTTATGGAATATGCAGATGGAATATTATTTATATCAAAAGGATCTATTCCTACCATTGGGCGGAGTAGAAAAGAAGCCAACGACCATGAAGGATGAAGAATGGGAGATTCTTGACATAAAGTCTCTAGGAACGATACGACTGAGCCTGGCAACGTCAATGGATTTCAATATTTCGAAAGAAAAGACAACGAAGGTTTTGATGGACGCATTGGCTAACTTGTATGAAAAACCCTCGACATCCAATAAGGTATTTCTAAGGAAGAGATTATTTAATATGAATATGTCAGAAGGTGGGTCTATTGCAGATCATTTAAATGATTTTAATATGGTTACTAATCAACTAAGTTCTGTAAAAGTGGACTTTGATGATGAGGTGAGGGCTCTTCTAATCTTGTGCTCATTGCTAGAAAGTTGGAACGCCTTGGTCATGGATGTAAGTAACTCTATCTTTGGTTCAAATACTTTAAAATTTGATGATGTTTTTTGTGTTATCCTTAGTGAGGAAATGCGACAGAAAAGCACAGGTGAGACATCAGGTAATGCGTTGAACATGGAGAACAAGGGAAGAAAAAAGGATAGAGGAAAGGGCCCAGGGAACCGTGGGAATTCTAGGAAGGGAAGATCCAAATCCAGACTTGGAAAGATAGAGTGTTGGAATTGTGGGAAGAAAGGACATCTGAAGAAAGACTGCGAAGCCCCAAAGAAGAAAAGAGATGGATAGCAGGAGAGAAATCAAGAAGAAAATGTAACAGGTGACGTGTTACAAGATGCTTTGATTCTTTCTGTAGATAATATTTCTAAGTCTTGGGTAGTAGATTCAGGGGCTTCATTTCATGCCACACCCCATAGGAAACATTTTCTAGATTATGTTCAAGGTGATTTTGGACAGGTTCATTTGGGTGATAATGCACCATGCAAAATTGTTGGAATGGGAAAGGTAAAAATAAAGCAACGCAATGGAAACCAATGGTTGTTGAAAGAGGTAAGACATGTTCCAGATTTAAGGAAAATTTTAATTTCAATAGGGCAGTTGGAAAGTGAAGGTTGTATATCCATATTTATAGATAAGACGTGGAAGGTCATCAAAGGATCATTGGTGATAGAAAAAGGAGAGAAGGTAGGTACATTGTCTTAGCACTCTGTAATTTTCCCAAGGATGTGGAGGCAGTCACAGAGGCAACATCGAAACCGCTTTGAGTCAAGGATCTAGCCCTCCAATACTCAGAGAGGGATTTCTCTGTCAAATTTATCTTTGTTATAGATTTGATCTTAGGCTAGCTATGCAGAATAGGATATGTTCTTGGAGTTTTCTGGTTGAGACAGCAAAAGAAGACCATTGGGCTAAGGGGTCTGTGACAAGTTTGAAATTAAACACAGGTCTAAAGGTATTTCCACAGGGCAAGGTAATGTAGATTTTGGATCCTTTAGAAATAAAGTGATGTAAAAGAGGAACAGACGAGATAATCAACTACAACAAAAAAGCATTCAAGAATTTCTTCATTGTAGTATCAGAGGGAAAACATTTATATTTTTAAAAGCTCGACACAGAGTATACTGGATAAATTCTGCGCTAAATCTCCCTTTAAAAATCATAAAGGGAATAACATAATGATAACTGAGAAGGATCACATTCAACGAAGAGAGGAAACTTCACCAACGTTAACACGCAAGAATCCTGTGCAAAAGTCCATTTATTTTTGGTTGATCTGACAAAATATTATAGAGAATTGCCTTCTGGGTGCAAGAATCAACAACCTTTTACATTAAAACTGTCTGAATCAATAGGGTATATCCCTAAACAAATTGTGTAAGTCAGATTTAACCGCCTCGGACAAAAATAGCCACAAATCCCCAAAAATTTGGAACTGTCTGCCATGAAAGACGAGCCAAATTTCTGCGAAAAAAAGGTCCACTTAGACACCTGTTTCTCTTTAATCATGACACCTGGGCAAACAATGAAAGAGGTTATTGTATATGGGCATGTGTTGGACAAAAAAATCCTTCGGTTTCACCAAATTCGCCTCCATCTCGCCATAACAGCTCTCGCAAAATCAGGACTGTAACAGAAAAATGAAAAACTAGAAAAAGGCCTTGAAGATGGCTTCAATTCTCTCTGCTCGTGGCACCTGTGAAAAAACTGAGAGAGTTTTTTCAAAATTCGATTTATTCTGCCCGGAAATCGTTTCAAAATTCGATTTATTCTGCCTGAAAATCGTTTTGAAAGTTGACTGGTCAAAATGTTGCGAAAGCAGTTTTTTCAGGGGCAGAGTGGTATTCCGAACCCCCCCCTGAGGTGGTAAGCAGTTTTAGGTGGGGGGGGGTCCACTGGCATGTGGATATGACACCTGTCTGGGGGGTGGTTTTAGAAACTACTCCATTCCGGACTCCCCCCTCTCGTTAAACTTCAGATGGTGAGGCAGGAGCGGTATGGTATTGTCGGTATGGTGGTAAGTTGGAAGGATGGTAAGCGGTAAGTGGTCTCGAGTGGAGAATATCTGATGTGATGGATTGATGACACATTGGGACAGGGCCCGCCGAAAAAACCACCTCATTCCAGACCCCTCCCCACCGTTAAAGGAAGAACGGTTCGGGGGGGGGGGTCCAAAATCACTTGTAGACCATCCATCTGTGTGCTGCCATGATGACCATAGATCTGTGCGCACTTGTTAGTCACCATTCCGAACCCCTCGCCACCCCACCCCACCCCGCACCATTAAAAGAAGAACATTCGAGGGGGTCCGGAATCCACTGTTAGTCGTTGATCTATGCACTGCTAGATCGACCGTTGATCTAAGCGTGTTCTTTATTCTCCAGGAGTGAATGCAACAAAAACTTAGGCTTAGTGATTTTTGTGGGTTTTGTGTGCTTATTCCCTTGCTTTTGTCACCATGGGGTTAGGGAAAACCACTCAACATCAAAAATCATGAATTTTCCTTTTCCTTTCCTTGAAACTAATTTGCAGAAATCAAATATTATCTGCAAGCCAAAATACACCCAGAGTGAAAAATTTCCAGTCACCAGATGATACTATGAATTATAGGGTTATAATAGTGGCTCCACTTTGGGATGGAAACTCTTTTGGGAGGTGTCAAGAACCACTGAACTCTGAATATGTAGACCAATTCTCTATTCATTGGGCCAATCCCAAAATATTATTCTGAAACCTGTACCTGTTTTGATCTTTGCAACCGAAAACCAAATCAAAATGAACATTGCTGAAAAAGAGATGCTTAGAATGTTGAGCTTATTCATGCTCCCCTACCTACCCTATACTGCTGAAAATCATGCTAAATCAAATAATACAAAAATTCCAATGAATCCAATCAAGTAGTTGCTGAGACCAATGGACTGCTTGACTGCGTGTTAGCACAGTAAAAAAGGCACTCTGCCCTTTTGTCCATAGTTTCAAAACTGCAAAGTGTAATGGCCACTGCTGAAAACAAGATTGATCTTTACAATAGATACCACGATAATCTTGAAGAACAAAAGTAATGCCAAATATAGATTGAGGCTCTGTAGTGAAAAATTTATCCATATAGGTGACTATAGGATCAAGGTAGAAATGACCTGTTCCTTGATTTTTAGATTCATCCAAGTGAGTAACATGCTCTGGCACTGTATTTATTCTATTTGCATCCTCATGTACTTCCTGACATGGCTGCAAATTTTCTGATGGGTCTTGAAATGATATCTCTGTTGAAAAAGAAAGTGAAGTTGCTTGCCTGATCATGTCAATATCATAACAGATTTTTATCCCATGGCTGGATGATGGAAAATGACTTTGACAACCCAAGTCACCCAACACATCAGATATTGGATCCTGTAAAAATTGAAATGACTGTTGCATTGGTTCCACCAAGACTTCTTGATTTTCTGTGTGTTTATCCTTAAGCATATACTCAAGATTCTTTTTCAAAAACTGAAATGAATTAAAGCATAATGGTACAGAGTTATTTTGGTCTAACTCATAATTTGTCTCATGGTTTAATATTTCATCTAGAATTTGAAAATCAAAGTATGTCAAGGGTTGTAAATCTGGGTTTAGAACAACCTCCATATCAACAATGGTATCTTCAACTGATTGATCAGATAAATTCATGTCTTCACTATTTACAATTGGTCTAGAGTTTATTTTTAGAAATTGAAACGATGAGAAACATAAGGGCAAAGTGTTTGCACTTACTCTGAGATTTTCTTCACTTTGATCATAGCTGTCATAATTTTCATGTATAGATTGATTGTCCTGCTGGGATTGAAAATGATCTTCTTCCTCCCAATCATATGTGGCTGATTGCTTTGAAAAATCCACCTCTATTTCAGCCTCATGATCATCATCATACTGATCACACTTGGGTAAATTATCCAAGTAGGGAATGTCATCAAACATGCACATCATATCAGTTGGTTGTTCCTCTGCAAGTTGGGATGGAGCTTCATCTTTGACTACATCGTGAATTGAATACATGAAAGAATCATTATCCAAACCATGGTACCAAGGATGAGCAACAAAATGTTTGGGAACAATGACCTTTTCTTTCTCTGAAACCAATGGAACATGATGTCTTTGGACAACAAGCTCATCTTTCATGTTGATCCTCTGCATCATCTCTTCCATGGCACTGGCCAAAATGTCTAGTTTAGCTTCTGATGACTTCAGCTACTCCTTTTCTTTGTTCTTTACCTTTGACCTTTTGATCATAAAGTTGTCCTCCACATCAACTACAATGTTCTGCATTTCTTCTATTCTTGCAATGCTCCTTTCTCTTAATTGGAATGCCATCTCAGGATCGAAGGCATCTGGGAAATGCAAGTGTGCTAATCCTAGGGGTGGTCTTATATCAACAAACATTGCATGATATATCTTATTGAACCTTGTTGAAAACTGATGTACTGTTTCCACTGGTTGTCTTTTCAAATGGTCATATTCTTATAGGATGAGAAATACATTTCTCATGATCACCCACCAATCTAGGAAAACTTGCACAAACTGATGGAAATTGTTAATGCTTGCAGCTGGGAAATTTTTAAACCAGTTCTTAACTTTACCTTGCAAAGATAGGGAAAACATCCTTATATAAACATCATCAGCTTCAACCTCATAAAGGTCAAGGAAATATTCAAACCTCTGGATGTGTTTTTCAGCAGTAACATTGGCATCCTCTCCATCAAACCTGGGCAGATTATTGGTGTAATTTGCAGGGAAGTCATTGAGGATAGGAGGAAAATCTAGGGGCTTGTATCTGTTTGGGATTTTGGTAGGTACAGGAGGTGAAGCAAGAGGCTTACAACCATCCAGAGATTTAGCAAGAGTAGGAGATAAAGCAGGAGGCTTATGTGTCACTAGGATTTCTACAGGTGCATCCGGGATGTGCACAGGTGTATGAGTATGTACATAATCTATAATTGGGGATCTGATCTCTTGAGGCTCATTAGTTTGCAGATGATCAATGTAATATTTAGCAATATACTTTTGATAAGGCTTAGAATAAGACAAAACATAATTGCAGATAAAACCAAAGATGTCTTGAATGCAATTTGAGCTTGAGTACCTAGTCTTTCTAGGCTGCTTGGCCATGCTTTAGGTTCTTCCTCCAGTGGAGTCTTTGAGTTTGCAATGTCTGGAGATGATTTGAGTCGCCAGGTGAATGATCTCAACCTTCTTGTGTCTGGTCACTATCCACCATCAGTGATCAGATCTGGAGCTTTGAAGTGTACTACTGGGGAGAGTTCCCCAGTATGGTTGCCATTGTGTTAGCACTCTGTAATTTTCCCAAGGCTGTGGAGGCAGTCACAGAGGAAACATAGAAACCACTTTGAGTCAAGGATCTATCCCTCCAAGACTTAGAGAGGGATCTATCTGTCAAGTTTATCTTTGTTATAGATTTGATCTTAGGCTAGCTATGCAAAATAGGATATGTTCTTGGAGTTTTCTGGTTGAGACAACAAAAGAAGATCATTGGGCTATGGGGTTTGTGAAAAGTTTGAAAATAAACACAGGTCTATAAGGTATTTCCACAGGGAAAGGTAATGCAAAAATTGGATCCTTTAGAAATAAAGTGATGTAAAAGAGGAACAGACGAGATAATAAACTACAACAAAAAAACATTCAAGAATTTCTTCATTGTAGTATCAAAGGGAAAACATTTAGATTTTTAAAAGCTCGACACAGAGTATACTGGATAAATTCTGCACTAAATCTCCCTTTAAAAATCAGAAAGGGAATAACATAATGATAACTGAGAAGGATCACATTCAACGAAGAGAGGAAACTTCACCAATGTTAACACGCAAGAATTCTGTGCAAAAGTCCATTTATTTCTAGTTGATCTGACAAAATATTACAGAGAATAGCCTTCTGGGTGAAAGAATCAACAACCTTTTACATTAAAATCCTCTGAACAAATAGGGGAGATCCCTAAACAAGTTGTGTAATTCAGATTTAACTGCCTCGACCAAAAATAGCCACAAATCCCCCAAAACCTGGAATTGTCTGCCATGAAAGACGGGCCGAATTTCTGCGAAAAAGAGGTCCACTCAGACACCTGTTTCTCTTTAATCATGACACCTGGGAAAAAACTGAAAGAGGTTATTGTATATGGGCATGTTATGGAAAACAACCTCCTTCAGTTTTGCCAAATTCGCCTCCAGCTCGTCGTAGTAGCTCCCGCAAAATTAGGACTGTAACAAAAAAATGAAAAACTAGAAAAAAGGACCTTGAAGATGGCTTTGATTCTCTCTGCTCGTGGCACCTGTGAAAAAAATGAAAGAGGTTTTTCAAAATTCAATTTATTCTGCCTGAAAATCGTTTTGAAAGTTGACTGGTCAAAATGCTGCGAAAGCGGTTTTTTCGGGGGTAGAGTGGTATTTCGGACCCCCCCTGAGGTGGTAAGCGGTTTTTAGGGGGGGGGGGGTCTGCTGGCATGTGGAGCTGACACCTGTCCGGGGGGTGGTTTTAGAAACTACTCCATTCCGAACNCCCCCCCCCCCCCCGCCATCTTGTTAAACTTCAGATGGCGAGGGGGGGTTCAGAAATTTCCTTATCCATTGATTTATTTTGACGTGATGTATGAAGGTATGGGAGGGTAGACTTAGGGTAGTGTTTTAGTTTGGTTTTTATTTTTTTGTTCATAAAATTTGTTATGTTACGTGTTTTGTTTTATGTTTTATGTATTTTATATGTTTTCTTTTTTTATTTAATTTGTTTTTTATTGTTTTGTGTTTTGTTTTAATTATTATATATTTTATATATTGTTTGTTTATTATAATTATACACTTTGGTTTTTTATTTGTATTTTATTATGTTTTAATGTTTTCATTTATTTTTTAATTAATGTTTTTATTAATAAAACAATAACCTATGTACTAACTAAATTATTAATTAATTAATTAATGGATTATTTAACTAGTCTAGCTTGTTTAATTAAACCAATTATACTAAATTTTATTACTAACATTATTAACCTATTGATTTTCTTTTTACCCTAAGTTTGGTTTATGCATGGATGAGTGGCGGGATAATGGAGGATGAAGTCATGAGGCAGGAGCAGTATAGTATTGTTAGTATGGTGGTAAGTTGGAAGGATGGAAGTTGGCAGGAGCTTGTTGGGACAGGGCTCGCCAAAAAAACCACCTCATTCTGGACCCCCCCCCACCATTAAAGGAAGAACGTTCGGGGGGGGGTCTGGAATCGTTTGTAGACCATCCATATGCGCGCTGTCATGATGACCATAGATCTATGCGCACTTGTTAGTCACCATTCCAGACCCCCCCACCGTTAAAAGCATAACAATCGAGGGGGTCCAGAATCCATTGTCAGTTGTTGATCTACGTGCCGCTAGATCGACCGTCGATCTAAGCGCGTTCTTTATTCTCCAGGCACAAATGCAGCAAAAACTTAGGCCTAGTGCTTTTTGTGGGTTTTGTGTGCTTCTTCCCTTGCTTTTGTCACCATGGGGTTAGGAAAAACCACTCAGCATAAAAAATCATGAATTTTCCTTTTCCTTTCCTTGAAACTAATTTGCAGAAATCAAATATTATCTGCAAGCCAAAATACACCCAAAGTGAAAAAATTCCAGTCACTAGATGATATTATGAATTATAGGGTTATAACACATTGTATTTATGTATTGGTAATACTAACTCTTCTATCTCTTTATATTCTACAGGAGTGGATACAACATTGTGGCATCATAGGCTGGGACACATGAGTGAGAAGGGAATGTAGATACTTCACAAAAGAAATTTGTTGCCAGATCTTAAACAAATTGATTTGGACTTCTGTGAGCATTATGTTTATGGAAAACATAGGAGATTCATATTTCTTAGAGTTGGAAAAGAAAATAAGAATGAAAGGTTAGAGCTTGAAATACATATGTATGGGGACCAACTATAAAAACTTGGGTTTATTGCATTCGACAAAAATCTAATTTTTTGATACTTTTAAGAAATTGAAAGCTTTGGTTGAGAATGAGACGGGAAAAAGTTTGAAGTGTCTCAGATCAGATAATGGAGGTGAATATTGCAGCAAGGAGTTTGATGATTACTATTCATACCATGAGATTCATAGAGAGAAGACAGTTCCAAGAACACCATAGGAAAATGGTGTGTCAGAAAGGATGAATAGGACAATCATGGAGCATGCAAGGAGTATGAGATTGCATGCTGGTTTTCCCTTATAGTTCTGGGAAGATGTTGTAGATACTGTTGTTTACTTAATAAACAGAGGACCTTCAAGTTGTTTGGATGGTAGAATTCTAGAGGAGGAATGGACAGGAAGAAAGGTAAACTATTCTTTTTTAAAAACTTTTGGTTGTGAAGCATTTGTCCATATTGATAAAGAAAATAGAACAAATCTTAAGGCAAAATCCAAGAAGTGTACCTTTATTGGATACAGTGTTAATGATTTTGGTTATCGCTTATGGGATTATGAAAATAAAAAAATCATTAGGAGTAGAGATGTCATATTCAATGAGAAGGTCATGTACAAAGATCAGTTGCAGGGAAAGAAACAGGAAAAAGAAAAACAAGAATACACAGTGCTTGATGAGATCACTGAAAAAGAAATTCCAAAGAAACCAAAAAATCAAAATGTACAACAATAGGAGCAACAGGTACATCAAACACCTACAAGTGTTGTTAGAAAAGCTACCAGGTTCAGTATACCCCCTGAACGATACTCTCCTCCATTGTATTATTTATTGCAGACGGATTCTGGTGAACCAGAATGTTATGAAGAGGCAATACAGGTAGACACCAAAAATAAGTGGGAGCAAGGCATGAAAGAGGAAATGGATTCCTTGTTAAATAACCATACTTGGGACTTGGTTTATTTTCCTATAGAAAAAAGAGCATTGCAGAATAAATGGGTTTACAAGTTGAAGGAAGAAGATGGAGGAATTAAGCGGTACAAGGTTAGACTTGTTGCAAAGGGGTTTGCACAAAAGAAAGGTATAGATTTTGATGAAATATTTTCTCCTGTTGTTAAAATGACTTCAATTAGGACTATTTTAAGTCTTGTGGAAGTAGAATATTTGCATCTTGAACAATTAGATGTTAAAACAACTTTTCTCCATGGGGATTTGGAGGAAGAGATTTATATGCAACAACCACAGGGGTATGAGTTCAAAGGGAAGGATAATTTGGTATGCAGGTTGAAGAAGAGCTTGTATGGCTTAAAGAAAGATCCAAGGTAGTGGTATTTGAAGTTTGACAGGTTTATGATAGAACAGGGTTATAGTAGATGTCATTCTGATCATTGTGTTTATTTCAAAAAGATAGAAAATGGAAGCTATATTATCTTGCTATTGTATGTAGATGACATGCTTGTTGTAGGGTCTAATATGCAGTATATAAATGTGCTCAAGAAGAAATTATCTAATTCATTTGCGATGAAGGTTTTGGGTGCTGCAGGGAAAATCCTTGGTATGAGAATAAAAAGAGATAGGAAAAATCGCAAATTGACATTGTCTCAGGGTGAGTACATAGAGAAGGTGTTGGAGAGGTTTAGAATGCAGAATGAAAAACTAGTTAATACACCTTTAGCCAACCATTTCAAATTAACTAAGGAAATGTGTCCCAAGACACATGAGGAGAAAGAATACATGTTCATGGTCCCTTATTCATCAACAGTTGGCAGCATGATGTATGCAATGGTTTGCACAAGACCAGATATTGCACATGCAGTGGGAGTTGTGAGAAGGTATATGAACAATCTAGGTAAAGAACATTGGGAGGCAGTAAAGTGGATTCTCAGGTATTTGAGAGGTACTGCTACTCATGCATTATGTTTTGGAGTTTTAGACACTTTTCTATAGGGATATGTTGATTCGGATATGGTAGGTGTTCGACAACACAGGTATTCCAACAGAGGACGAACACCTTCAGTAACCACTCACATAACCAGATCAAAGATCAACACACCGATGTTTTCACGTGGTAAAACCCCTACGGGGAAACATCCACGGCCCCAGCCAACGCGGCTACTTGGAGCAGTTTATTAATGCAAAGAAAAAGATTACAGAGAGATTTTACAAGAGAGTTTCTCACAATCGATCATCGGCAAATGACCCTCCAT
>ML777888.1:331833-396093 GCA_009831015.1 Picea engelmannii
TTGAAATTTTTGAATTAAAAGTAGATGAAACCTTTTGGACTAGACAGGTGGTGGATTATTCCATCAAATCCAAAGGCTATTTTGGGAAAGACAAGTCAAAAGAGGAGTCTTTGGTCAAGTTTTGGTCATTTTTGAAGGCAGAGAATTAGGAATGAATAGAACAGCTCATCAAATTCGAATTTGTAATCTTTATGGAGGAGCCTTGGAAGGCTAGTCATCACTTCACCAACTGTTAGAACAGATGTTGGACCAGCACATGAAGATCACCCTCATTTTGAGGATTTATTTCTACATTTGTGTAAATTAGTTTTCTTTACTATTTTTAGCAAAACATATCCATATTTTTAGGATCTGAGAACAGCTTGTAAAATCTATAAAGCTACATTCTGAAGACTAAGAAAGAGGTCAGTTTTTGGGATACAGAATATCATATGTAACAGGCCCATTGATGCTAATTCTAAATCACAATTTTCTTTCTCTTTTGATATCAGTTTTCCACCTTCTTTCTATACTTTTATCTGAGTTGTCTAGCCTTGAATGACTGTTATCTCATTGTTTGGCTCATAGCTTGATAAATAGTTTCTTCATTGCTTATTAGACCCTACATTGTGTACTGGTTTATGAGCAATTTATTCTTCGCCCACTTAAGTTTATTTACTGATTATCAATCCATGAGAGCACTGGTTCATTTGTTTATCATCTTGACTATCTGAATACCATGTTTGAATTGAGTTATCCCACCGATCAGTCTACACAAAACACAAAAAACATTTTTACTTGAAGTTACCAAGCACCTTTGGTCTACAACCACAAAGGGTTTCTTGGAGTGATAACATATTGTATTCTCAGATAGGAGACTGTGAGAGAAATAAGAGGAAGTTACATCGGGTTTGTTGTAGTTTGTATCCCTTCATTTGTTGGATAATAATAGGAGAAGGACCTGGCAATTTCTCTGATGGAAGTAGACCACACTAGGTGAACCACATATATCTGTGTCTCTATTGTATTGTGTATCTTCTGTGTTTTATTTCCACATTTGTTTTATTTTATTGCTCTGTGATCCTGTTTTTCTAATAGAATATGAAGATGGCTACTACTATTCCAGGAATATGACTTTGAGATTGTGGTTAAGCCAGGAAGAATGAATAAAGGACCCGACCACTTATCCATCTTAGAACATGGAGAGGAACCTGTTAGCACCAGAAATCACCTTTGGATTGTGGCAGAGGTAAGACCAATACCCATCAGTTTATATGTCACGGTTAATGGATTTAAAGAGGTCAAATGGGGTAGGCTCGAGAGAATATCATTTTAACTCAAAAAATTGGGGCAGTATGCATAAGAAAATGAGGTCTTGATCAACTTGAACCAATAAGTTGTAGTAAGGGTGAATAGGAGGAAGAAATTGAGGAGAATATGTAAAGGTTTTCTCTGGACATCAGGTCTTCCAACAACCTAAGGAGGAAAAACTTTGAAAACAAGATCCTCTTGAATTCGAAGTTTCAAGAAACTAAAAATTCTACAACACTGCAATCAAACATACATTGAAACACAGTCACAACAACTCGACTATATCATCCATGCCTGAGATTTCAATATCAGAGGAAAAAGAGGTGGAAAAGAGGGTTGACTTTCATTAAATGAGAATTCTCAAAATTTAATACATATCCATAGAACCGGAGGCTTTAATAAAACTTTACAAATCAGGAGCCTAGCTCAACCATCGACCATTACAAAATATCAAAACCAAGTCTTTATACTCAAAACAACTTTCCATCATCAGGAGTGTGACCTAGCTATTGAAATCAAAGATTTGCGTCTGCATATCTTCTGTCAGTCTGCACTTGCATTATTTTGTCATACATGATCTCAGATCAATATGGGCTTTGCAGGAGAATTTGTTGACAGGGGAACTTTAGGCTGACAGTCTGCCTCCACGACCAACTCTTCCATCCTTTCCATTTATGGGGTGAGAGGAGGTTTTAACCACCTCCCCCATTTTCATTAACTAATTTCATCGGGATCGGGACGAGGCCTGAAACCCATGAATTCTCTAGGTGGTGCTCATGACTCCTCTGAGTCAATCCTGACGCCTCAAGGCCATGCATATGTTTTCTATGAACAATACAGGCACTTTTGACCTTTCACACAACTCTTCTCCATTGCTCCATGCGACCTCAAGCCATAACCTCAGGGTTATCCCATATGAAATTTTTGGGATTTCTCATTTTGGGAGTCTTCACTCCACCTGATTCCAAAAATCCCGATGATTGTGTTATCACTCCAAAAGTCACCGTAGACTGTAATAAGGTGATATTGGTAACATCAAAAAGTTTTGTAAATGTGAATGAGTTTTTTGAAAGTCAAATGGACAAGACTCTGAATAATAAGACTTTAACTCATAAATATGGGCTAATCATGCACAAGCAAATGAGGCATTGAATAAATTCGGTCAGTTAATAAGAGTAAAAGTGAATAGGATGAAGACTTAATGAGGGAGGTGTAAAGGTCTACTATTAACATCAGGTTTTCAAGCATCCCAAGGAAGAAAAACTTCAAACACAAGATCCTTTTGAATTCAAAGTTTAAAGAAAACTGAAGAACATCACAACAATATTATAATCAAACATTCATCATAAAACAACCATGAAAAACTCATGTGGATCCTCCATTCATGAACACTTCAGCATAAGAGGTAGCAAAAAGATGTTAAAAGAAACTGACTTATACTAATAAAAAATTCTCAGGTCCAATACATAATCAGAGAACAGTCTACTAAGTCAAAGAAAATTACAATTTGGGAGCCTCAACTCTACCATTCGAACCCTCTTCCTTCATTTGGAACATGGATTTATAATAAAAAGGAAAGGCAGCAGCTGGTGGTCTTGTTGGCCTTCTTCCATGAAAATATCTAAGCATTTATTCCATCTAACATCTTGACTAACAACCTATGCTATAAAAAAGGAAAGTGTTGGTGACTAATCCAACCAATATTTAAACTGTCTTGATCCTTCTTTGATACATATCTCCTTCTTTTCCATGTGTTTGTAGCTGTCATCATGATTCTAGCTGCTATCTCTGTCTATATCCCACATCATCATCCATTCACTAATATGCTATCTCGACTTCCCTTGATTCTGGAATTGTCTACTGATTTTTGTGCTTGAAAATCTGGAAAGTTGGGATACTCCACCACTTGTTACATAGTTGTTAGAATGTAATAAAATTCCTTTAATGCTGCCACATATGGTCTTATATCTTCTCCACATAATCATCCATTCAATAAGATGATAATTTGGCCCCCCTATATTCCTGGTACCTGTATGTAGTGCCACTCTAGTGTGTCTTTGTGCAAGAATCCGTCTTTTCCAGAAATTAGGTAGTGCCTACCAAAAATTAGGTAGTGCCTGCCTATTTTTCATGTTTAGGAGATTTTTCAGTGCACAGGAGATTGGGTAGCGCCCGTGGAGTTCACAGTGCCCAAGAGAGTAGGTAGCGCCCAGGAAATTTACAGCGCCCAGGAGAAAACACAATGCACTGCACTCTGCACATCCATGCATGAAAACGGTGGAATGAGAAATAAATTGGGAGAAAAATCATATATATCATGGCTATATTTAGTTCTTCAACACCTGTATGCTTGATGTGTGGCTTGAGATTGAGGCTTGACTCGTGGCCTATCTTTGACTCATAGATTATGAATTAGGAACGTGATCTTAACTCATAACTTAACTTAATGTAATGACTGGTGACTAGCATAAGAAATGGGCATGTGGCTCTATAAACTGTAGACTTAGGATAATGCAAAATATTTATGCATATAACTTTAGCTTTAGACTAGATTTAATCCACTTTAAAGCACACACCACCACTTCTATCAAATTCAATAAACTCATTTATTGAAAAGGCAACTAAAATAAAACATAGGGAAATCAACAAAATAAAGATTTAGGAAAAACTACTAAAAGTTGGTTTTTTGGTTATGTAGGTCAAAAAGACAAAGGCCAAAGGTGTTTGGAGAATAATATTTATGAATTAAGACTCTTCCTAACTCAATGAGGAAATTGGAATTTATGAACTAGGGAAAATGAGCAAAACATATTTCAAAAGTCTAGCACAAGGATGCTAAAGATACTTAAAATTTCCATAAAAAATTGAGTATTAACATTTGGCTCCAACTGGGATGGAGACCTCCCTGTGAGGCTCCAAGAACCTAGTAGTTGCAGTCTCCTTATCCATTGGGCTATGGATTCATCTGGCCTATGAAACCAATCTCTGAAAACTCTCAAGACCTGTGCAACTGATCTCTGTATACCTTCAAAACCGGCCTTTATTAAGACAAACTGACTGATATTTTTGCTACAAAATAGAAGAAAATAAATGCTCAGGAAACAAGTTTATTTCCTACCCTACCCTACTCTAACCATCTCTGTAATTGGTTAGGTAACTGTTTCCTTCTATAACAACCATTCAAGCAATTTTAAAATTGAAGAAACCTCGTCTCTGTCACTGATCAACAACTGATGTTTGAAATGTAACAACAATGATAAGAAATCATTCAAGAAACCATACTCACCCAGGCATGCTGATAAAAATATTAAGTCTTCATGCTCCAAAGAATTTGAAAAGTGAAACTCTATGTATTCATCGACAGGGTCATGAAACTAAAAACAATGTCTGATTAATTTATGAAAGGTTACCTTCACTGTTTCAAAGATGCTGACAGTTTGTGTGATGTCTTCTGTAGACATACTTGACTGAATGATAGACACAAGAATTTGTGGGTTGAATAGTTGCTTTGTAACTCCAGAACCACCTGTTTGTTGATGGATGATCATCTCTGCATATACAGTGTAGATAGTCTGCTGCTCATACACCTAGTTTTTATTAAGACAGGTTTGTTCATTGGTTGGTGATGGATAAAATATTAGATTTATATGAAAATCCCTTTCAACACCTCCATAGAATTTATAAGGATCATGATCATAATCATCATGTATAGGAATAGTGCTAAGAGGTTCCAAACAAATCATAGAAAAATTATGTTTATCACCATCACTGGTATTTTCATCAAAACTAGGTTGTCCATAACAAACCTTTGACTCTTGACATTCATAATGTCTTTTTTCGGGATGCTTTCTAACAACAAAGTATTCATTACCAAAGTGTTTGTCAAAAACAAGCTGCTCTTGGTCAATGTTTGAGACAACGACTTCCTCAGAGGCAAGGCTGTCAAAGATACCTTCTTCGAGGACCAAATCATCCACTATCTTTTCTTCACAGGGACAAAAATAAAATCTGTGTCATGTTCAGAGTTGACATGATGTTGACTTAGAATCCTGCCACAAAATTGAAGGTTCTCCTCCACTTCCTCAACATCTATGAATAAATGTGATAAATATGTAGATTTTCTTTCCCTAAGATAAAAAAACAAGGTTAGAGTGTTGAGACACTATGTAATACACCATAGAAATAGTCTCAGAAGGTTTAATTTCTAGGGGCAGACTGTAATACAAGTTTTGAAACCTTCGATTAAAAGAAGACATAACTTCATTTTTTTTCTCTTCTCAAAGTGGTGAACTCATTTAGGTACTGATCAAATGACTTTTTCTCTCCTTAGTATTTTAAAAAGGTGTCATCTAGTTCATCCCATGAACCAATGGAAGAAACTTTCATATTCTTGAACCACAAGGCAACATCTCCAATCAAATATTTAAAGAAAAGCCTCATGATAATATCTTCATGCAAGATTTCTAGATTATCAATGAATTCTTGAAAGGCTGACATATGCTTTTCTCCTGTAGTGTTATCTTTTCCAGAAAAAGTTGGTAGGTAGTCTACAAATACAGGAGGGTAAGGATGAAGAAAGGATGGTATATTTAGAGGTCCAAACATCTTTACCCTAACCTTAAACTAGAAGTCAGTGAATTGCTGAACACTAGAAAGTTGTTGGTAAAGGTTAGAGGAGTTGGCAGCCTGAACTGAATCAGTTTTGTTATTTGAAAAAGGACAATAATCATTTGGTGCATGATTAATTTCAACAGGATGGTTATTAACAACAGAGGGAAAGGTAGAAGGTAATAAATCACCTTTGAAATCTGGAGAAGGGAGAGAATCGTAAGGTTCGGGCTGATTAAAAAAGTGTTTATGAACCTCATCTTCTTCAGGCATTTGAAGTGGATGGATATCCTTAACATCAATGACATGGGAAGGGGGTAAATCTACTTGTTTGAAAAAGGAATATGCAAGAGTAGGCTGTTGGTCTTTAGAGTATACAAAGAATATTATGATTCTCCTAATGTGTGCAAGGAAATTCAAGAAAGAATGAAGGATAAAGAGCACAAGTTCCAGAAAGAAATTTAGAACTTGATACCTGAACTTGCCTTTGTCTTCCATTTATGTCCAAGCTTTTTGCCACAGTGGAGTATTCCAACAGGTTCATCTTCATGGAGTCGCCAGGTATATGATTACAGTCAATTTTATGTATCCCTCTCTTGTCTACCATTAAGATCTAGATCTATGTCGTTCTTCCTAGGGAACTCTTCAATTTGCCAAAATATGTCCCCGACAACGATGCCATTTATGTTATCACTCAAAAAGTCACCCTAGAATGTAATCAGGTGAGCTTGGTAACATCAAAATTTTTTGTAAATGTGAATGAGTTTTTTGAAAGTCAAATGGACAAGAATCTAAATAATAAGACTTTAACTCAGAAATCTGGGATAATCATGCACAAGAAAATGAGGTCTTGAATAGATTTTGTCAGTGAATAGGAGGAAGACTTAATGAGGGAGGTGTAAAGGTATTCTATTAACATCATGTTTTCAAGCAACCCAAGGAAGAAAAAATTCAAACACAAGATCCTTTTGAATTCAAAGTTTAAAGAAAACTGAAGAACATCACAACAATATTATAATCAAACATTCATCATAACACAACCATGACAAATGCATGTGGATCCTCCAGTCATGAACACTTCAGCATAAGAGGTAGAAAAAATATGTTAAAAGAAACTGACTTATACTAATAAAAAAATCTCAGGTCTAGTACATAACCAGAGAACAGTCTACTAAGTCAAAGAAAATTACAATCTGGGAGCCTCAACTCTACCATTTGAACCCTCTTCCTTCATTTGGAACATGGATTTATAATAAAAAGGAAAGGCAACAACTGGTGGTCTTGCTGGCCTTCTTCCCATGAAAATCTCTAAGCATTTATTCCATCTAACAGCTTGACTAACAACCTATGCTATAAAAAAGGAAAGTGTTGGTGACTAATCCAACCAATATTTAAACTGACTTGATCCTCCATTGATACATAGCTCCTTGTTTTCCATGTGTCTGTAGCTATCATCATGCTTCTAGCTTCTATCTCTTTCTATCTCCCACATCATCAACCATTCACTAAGATGTTATCTCGACTTCCCTTGATTCTGGAATTGTCTACTGATTTTTGTTCTTGAAAATATGGAAAGTTGGGATACTCTGCCACCTGTTACATAGTTGTTAGAATGGAATCAAATTCCTTTAATGTTTCCACATATGGTCTTATCTCTTCTCCACATCATCATCCATTCACTAATATGATAATTCAGGCCACACTACATTCCTGGTACCTATAGGTAGCGCCACTCTAGTGTGTCTCTATGCAAGAATCCATCTCTTCCAGAAATTAGGTAGCACCTTCCTGTGTTTCCTGTTCAGGAGATTTGTCAGGGCACAAGAGATTGGGTAGTTCCCATGGAATTCCCAGCACCCATGAGAGTAGGTAGTGCCCAGGAAATTTACATCTCCCAGGAGAAAACGCATCGCCTAGGAGAAAACGCAGTGCACTGCACTCTACACATCCATGCATGAAAACGGTGGAACGAGCAAAAAATTGGGAGCAACATCATATATATCATGGCTATATTTAGTTCTTCAACACCTATATTCTTGATGCATGGCTTGATCTTGAGGCTTGACTTGTGGCCTAGCTTTGACTCATAGATTATGAATTAGGAATGTGATCTTAACTCATAACTTAGCTTAATGTAATGACTAGTGACTAGCATAAGAAATGGGCATGTGGCTTTATAAACTCTAGACTTAGGATAATGCAAAATATTTATGCATAGAACTTTAGGTTTAGACTAGAGTCAAGCCAATTTAAAGCACACACCACCTCTTCTATCAAACTCAATAAACTCATTTATTGAAAAGACAACTAAAATAAAACATAGGGAAATCAACAAAATAAAGATTTAGGAAAAACTACTAAAAGTTGTTTTTTTGGTTATGTAGGTAAAAAAGACAAAGGCCAAAGGTGTTTGGAGAAAAATATTTATGAATTAAGACTCTTCCTAACTCAATGAGGAAATTGGAATTTATGAACTAGGGAAAATGAGCAAAAAATATTTCAAAAGTCTAGCACAAGGATGCTAAAGATACTTAAAATTTCCATAAAAAATTGAGTGCTAACAGCTTGACCTTGCGAAATGGCCCATCCAGATTGGTGGTCAGAATTAATTTGAATTTGATGGCCACAATAGTCTCCCCAAATAACCTTATTCGTCAGCTGCCCAATAGGTGCATTCCCTTCTTTATAGCCCCACTTTCCATATGAATCAGGGTTGTGATCGTGGCCCCAATTCCCAGACACTTCTTGATTTTGCACTTCACAAAATTACGTTGTGCTCCATGCTAAAACCTCTGAGTAAAGAAATCATGACTTCTTGGATCAGGTGCCACGCGTCCCTTTGAATCAGACAACCTAGATGAATATCGACATTTCGGGACTTCAAAAAATCTGCGCATTCCTCACTTCAGCTTTCCTGAAATGATTTTCTCCGTGGTTCAGATATGGTGCCGCACGTCCTGATGGATTAGACGACTCCTGCTGATTTCGGATTTTGGGGATTTGGATCTTTTACAAATAACTTCAAAAACATTCCTAACTCCCGATTCCCATGATTATTATCCTCCGCTGAAAAATTGAACTTGCTCGCTTGCTTGATTCGAGTCCATATCAGAATGCTCTAAGTGTTGTGCTTGTGCTTATGGTGGAGGTCCCTGAAAACAAATACTTGGATGATGGATGAGGGCTCGGGAAAGAAAAAGGATTAGTGACGGAGGTAGAGAGGGCAGTGATTGAACTTAGAGAAATCATAAAATCTTAAAGCTGAGACTTCTCAGGCAAGAGAACAGGAAAAACAGGTTGCTCAAACAAATGAAGGAAAACAGAAGAAAAACCTACAAGCTGAAAGGGGAAAAAATTAAGATGGGGTCTGCGAAAAGGAGAGAGACAAGGAAAAATTATAGACCTGGGTAGAAACCACAAACCCACAAGACTCTGACAAGCTCATGTGATAACATTTGGCTCCACAGGGGATGGCATGCTCCCTGTGGGCTGCCAAGAACAAGTAGTTCTAGTTCCTTTGTATTCGGTTATGGGGTCCCCCTTTTGAAAATGAAAAACTAATAATCAAAAACAAAATAGGAATGGTATTTACAATGGTAGAATGACGGTCACGGCCTAAACAAAATAGTTCTTAAGGAAATTCCCATTTATAGGGACACCAAAAACTTCAGATCCCTCCAAATCCTGCAACCTGTAAGTGTTATTTCGAAATACCTCAGATATTTTGAAGGGTCCAATCCACAGGGATTCAAATTTCCCTTGTTTTCCTTTTTTTTTTTCTTGGGTGCATCCCATTTGAGTACTATATCTCCTAGCTGGAAATCCTCTTATCTTTCTTTCCTGTCAAAATCCTACTTGATCTTCTGTTGATGTTGATGTTCTTTGTTCAATAGCTACTCTCTAGTCTGCTGCACTTCTACCAACTATAGTATCCTCCTGACCATGTCATTAGGTTCTCCTTGGTAGTTCTGGAAGAATTTTTCCACTAGCAAGGTGAACTGAGAAGGAAAGATGACCTCAACTCCATATACAAGCTAGAAAGGAGAGACACCAAGAGATCTCTTTGTTGTCACTATGTAGGCCCATAGAGAAAATTTGAGCTTTGAATCCGAAGCTTTCTTGTTGCCCTCTAGCAGTATTTTGATAATTTTTATAAGGCTCTTGTTGGAGGACTATGCCAGTCCATTCCCTTGGGGATAGTATGGATTTGAGTGAATCAGTGAAATTCCAAACTGTTCACAAAATTTAGCCAAGGGTTCGGCTTTGAACGATGTAGTGTTGTCAGTGACAATTCTTTTCAGACATCCGAACCTTGCTATAATATCCTCCAGAAAACCAATGATTACTTTTTGAGAAGCACTCCTTATGGGGATAACCTCTATCCATTTGGTAAAATAATCATTGGTAGTCAAGATCCACCTGTGTTGTTCACTTGAAGTAGGATGAATTTCCCCAATAAAATCTAGGCCCCACTGCTAAAAGGGTCCTAAAGCTACCACAGGCTTCAATGGCAAAGACTTGAGCTGCTGCTTCCTAGAGAATTTCTGACACTTGACACAAGCCTTGATATTTGCACAAACATTAGTAAATAGAGTAGGTCAGAAGTACCTGGCCCTGAGAACTTTATAGGCTGTGGTTCTCTAGAAATGATGTCCCCCACATAGGCTGTTATGAAAATCAAACATAATCTTTTGGGCTTCTTGTGGGTTTAAACATCTCAAAATCACTCCCCGAGGGACTTTCCAATACAAAACCTCATCAATGAGGCAATATTTAAGTGCTTTAATATTTAAATATCTTTCCCTTGTTTTTCCTATTCCATCAGGATGCCTTAACTCCTGCAGAAAATATATAATGTCTTTGTACCAGGTGCATTCTACCAGCAGAGGGACGCCTTGAGAACTTATATCAACGAACTTAGCTTGTTGATTTTCTGAGCAAGTGTTGATGAATTTAGCCCCCAAATATTTACAATTAGATTCAACAAATAGCTTGGCTAAACCTTGGCCTTTAACTAGTTTGGTGGGCTTTATTTCCAGATAAAATTCAAGGATTTTGGCAATCCACTTTCTCCTTCTTCCGTTTATGTCAGGATGAATGAGAATGTCCTTCACATAAGATGAAGGAACATATGCAATGACCTTTGAATGCAAGACATAGATCCTAAACTCTTTGAGGGATTTCACCAAAGCATATACCTACTTCTCCATGATGTCATATTTGACCTCTGCACCTCTTAATTCCTTGATGAAAAAGGAAATAGGCTTCTCCAGCCCCTCGACATTATTCTGCAATAAAATGAATTCCACTGTGTTAAAAGAAGCGAAGGAAAAAATAAGAAAATCCTTGGAATAATCAGGACTAATAAGCATTGGTGCCTCAGTCAAGGCCTTCTTGATTTGATTGAAGGAATTTCTGGACTCAACAATCCATTTTACTTCATTCCCCTTCTTGAGCATGGTTCTAATATGCTTCACCAATTTAGCAAAATTTGAAACAAACCTTCTCAGAAAATTAATCTTTCCCAGGAAAGACTGAACTTCCTTCTGGGATCAGGGAAGTGACAAGGTTTGGATAGCCTCTAATCTTCTTGAATCAATCCTGAATATTGTGAGTGGGGAATCCCTCTAGAGACTAACACTTAGGGTTTTATCATGCATGCAGAAAAGACCTAAAGATTCCTACTTTCTACTGTCATCCCGGACCTAATCCCCATTATTCTTAAGAAAATACGTAGTTAAGAATATCAACTGAGCATACCTTATTTCGGGTGTTTGATATCGATCCTTCTTCATGCTTGGTCTCTCTTTGACTACAAATCTCTTCCCAAGGATGACCTGCATTCACACAAGATAAACAAAGAACCCCACATGCATTTGATCTACAGATTAATGGGTTAGAGATTTAATCAACATGTATACAATAAACCATGAAAACCTCATATGGTGGGACGAGAAAAGTACTTCTTTATTATTAACTTCACTAAATCAACTTACAATGATGAAGCCAACCACTGCTCCATGAACTTGGTCTTGGGATCCTCTTCAACTGTCCTCCAACTTATTTTCTCTATACTTCTCTTTACACACATATGACTAAAGGTTGGGACAAAGGGAATGCACAATCGGGTATAGTTTCTTTACTATGGTTCTCCTCTTCCAAATGGGACCCCTAACCCTTCTTTTATAGGCTAGAATAAGCTAGGTATTTGGTTGAGTTTCTAGCCATGCATGGCCGAAAGGTTTAGTTAACTTACCCAAAGTTGTGTGTTCCATCAACAAATTTCCTTTTTTCGTGCTTTTGTAGGTACACGTGGGCTGTCTTGGGTCAGCTAGAATGTACACACATGCAGTAATGTAGCAGGGCGCGTGGGCCTTTATAAAAGGGGTTTTTAAGAAGAGTTGTTCAACAACTTTTTGGCAAAGAAGGAATTTGAGATGGCATGATGCCAGGTAAGCATGTCTGGTGCAAATTAGGGTTATAACAGATGCCCCCTAATGTGTGAGGTCATAAGAGAATCTGATGGCCGAAATACATTAACAATCTTCATCGAGGTGTTGTCTACAAAATAATAATTGTCTCACCGAGGCAGGTATACCCATGCTCGGGATAAAATAAAATCATGGCTACCAATCAAATACACTGTAGATCCATGTCATATAACTATATAAAGTGTATCCGTGAGCAATACACAGTGGAGCTACATCTCAAAATAAAAAATATATACGTGTAGAGTATCCATCTTCTTAGAAGCTGATAAGGCCTAATGGCTGGAGATGAGGTCTTCAGAGCTCAAGCAACAACTTCAAAATCTTCAAAACTTGGGTAGGAGTGTAATATGAGTGTACAAATTCACTACCCAGAGGTCTTTGACGGCTCGTCAGTCATGGAATAGAGAATCTTGATGATTAGACTGAAGGCTTCACTGATTTCGAGCAAAGACTTGATTGGATGTTTAGGATGGTCGGGTATGAGGGCAAGAGACAAACTATAGAGGGGTTGACTCAGGCTTGCTAAAAGCTTCCCTTGGACAATAACACAACAAATGATGAGACTTAGGCAACATGGCATTAACATAAGTTTACGAGGCAGGAGGCAATGCAAACTCTCCATATGTTTGGAAGAATAATCAAATGGAGGAGGACACATCTCTATGTAGCGAGAACAACTTCCTAAGGCTGTATTAAATCCCAGAGTTTGATTAAAAAATGAACATATGTGCTTTATCCAAGGGCGAATCATTATGATTTATAAAGAAAATACTTTTACCTTCCTCTTTTTAGGGTATATTTGATTTTTTTGTCTTTTTCAATAATTTTGGAAAAATAATAAAAGAATGTTACGTTACAAAGGAGGAACGAGTGTTGCAAACATACAAGTTCAAGGTGCAGGGACAAGACTGATGTTCAAAGTAAGGACACTCGAGAAAAATCCTCTAAAGTGCTACAGGGATTGCGTATAAGGCATGCTTTAGATGGTTCAGTTGAGAGCAACATGGACCCGACATTAGGCCAAAGACATGGGTATGAAAATGCGATTATTAAAACACACAATGGTAATGTCCTTCGATGTGAGTTTAACGCACCCAGAGAAGGTAAGCTCAACGGTTTTTCATATTTAGAGAGTTTGAAAAATGTAAAAGGAGACTCCACTGGGGTATCTTTTTCGAAGGTAGTCTAGTTGGTTCGAAAAAGGGGTAAACTAGCACTGAAAATATGTCTATTCAAAACCATTTTAACGAGTGTGATACAAACAAGATCACTCGACCATTTTTTCATTTTTAAGGAGTCTGAAAAAAGATTAACTATGGACTCCGTTAGGAATGTTCTTCTGGATCATTTTAACGAGTGTGAAAGAATAAGGTCACTCGACGATCTTTTCAATTTTAGGGACTCTGAAAAGAGCTTAACTATGGACTCCGTGGGGGTTCCTTTTCGTACATTTAGTTCCTTGGGCCTAAAAAAGGGTTAAAATGATACCTAAGAGTACTCTTCTAGAGAACTGAAGTTTCCTAGAGTATACCTTTGTTTGTACAGTTGATCGTTCAGACCGAAAAAATGGTAAACTACCATCGGACAAACGTGACTTCAAATTTCAGTTTAACGAGCGTGAAATGCCACAAGATCGCTTGGAAATATTTTCATGTTTAGAGGGTTTGAAAATGGATTAAAAGAAGACCCGTTGAGGGCTATGACTCAAGTATGAAACTGGTTCAGGTAGAGCCTGCTGTTAGGCTCAAACCAAGAGTCTCTTCGATAGTCAACTTGGAAAGTCTCCCAAAAGGGAAGAAAACACAAACCATGGTGTAAGTCCTCCCTTGGTATAGAAAATGTAGACATGGCTTCAAGGATAGCCTCATCTAAAGGCAATTCAAAATCTAATAAATCACGCAAACGAGGGTCGACAGTCCCAAAGGGTGAAGTAAACTGACCATACTCCATATGACAATGGAGGTTTTGGCTAGGACTAGCAGAGTCTATCAGGGAAGAATCACAAGCATGAGGGCTTGAGGATCTACAAACAACGAGATCGAACTCGAAATATACTCAAGCCCACTTGGACCAAGAGGGAGAAGCAAGGGCTCCCATGCCCCCATTGGATACACCAATGGATAAATTGTTGATTCCAAGTCTCGAGAAGGAAAACATGATTGCACAGGTTCTTGCTCATAAGAAATTGAACACCGAGGATAAGATGCCACATAATTAACCCGTGGCGGGGTAGAGTCTACACGAATGCTAGGAACATATAAAGGGGTAGTCTGAAATAATGCCGAATTAGGATGGTGATTATTAGATGCCAACTGGTCAATAGTAACAATGCTTCCATTGTGAGGAAAGTGCATCACCCGGAAGAGCATAGATACCACAATGTTCATAGCATATACATAATCACGCCTGAGAAGCATATTGAAATCTAACAGGCCTTGCACCACTATAACATAAACACTGACAATCTTCCCTCCTGATGAGATAGGCAACTGAGGAAGAATCCCCAAACATTCACTAGGACGTCTGTCAAAATCCAACATCTCATGTGAAGCAGATACAAGCTTGGGAGAACCCAAGACTTTCCAAACCGAGGAGGATAAAATACTTGTAGAAGCTCCTTCATCAACAATACATCCATAAATGCTTGTTGAATTAACTTCAACCCTTATTTGAAAGGGTGCAGAGGAAGGAAGATGAGGTTCAACAAGGTCATTCCAATCAAAGGAAACCATCCTAGGGCTTGGAGGGGGTGTGCTCAGAATGAGAAGAATTCCCCCTTGTTCTAAAAATAATGAACTAGAAATACTAAAAACATAGTAAGTAGACGCATCACTCCTCAAGAGAAGAGTGGGATCATCTGAATACTGCATCGGCGTGACCACTTTCTCAACCAATGGATGCATAGGCTGAGAAGCTACAATGTCTAAAGGCACCTCACCCCTCAAAAGAGGAGTGGGATCAGCTGATGACTACATCGACATGACCACTTTCACAACCAATGGCTGAATAGGCTACGATACTACATGGTCTAAAGGCACCTCACCCCCCAAAAGAGGAGTGGGATCAGCCGATGACTGCATCGGCATGACCACTTTCTCAACCAATGGCTGAATAGACTATGAGGAAACCTCAAAAGACTCAGAATCAGAAGAGCTTGCAGACAAGGACCACAATCTTTGTACCTCTGGAATGTCAGGGCACAAATGAGTAAGGTGATCTCCCTTGCAAAGATTACAAGGGAACTTAGTCTTACGTCCTATCCATCTAGATTTCTCAACATAATTAATGCCCCCAGCATGACCAGAAGTGGTTGGTTGCACATCTCCAACATGACTTGCAGAGGTTAGTGATGGGTCGATAACATGACTTGCAGAGGCTATAGATCTATTACCAATATGACTAGCAGTGACTGGAATTTTTCCCCCAGCATGACTTGCAGAGGGTGAGTGTGTGCCCCTAGCATAACTTGCAAAGGTTGGGTGCTGGTCTTCAATGTGACTTGCAAAATTTGTCGACCTATCTCCAACATGACTCGTAGAGGTTGGTGATTTCTTCTTCCTATTCTTCCTCTTTCTGTTTCGTTTAGACTTCCGTTTACTAGTAACTGTACTTTCACCAGAGGTGGGAGAAGGAGGAGGAGAAGAATTTGATGACGAAGAAACATCACTAGGGTGCCCATGACATAAATTTCTTAACTGAGAAGTATCAAGATCATTTGGGACATTTGGAATGGTACCCAACCAAACTGGTAATCCCACATTCAACCCAGGAATGTACAAAGTGGCCATCAAAGGGATACCAACGTTTCCGAAGAAGGGAAAAACACAAGAATCCCCTTGTGAAGGGTCTCCTTGGTTGGTATCAATGGAAACTTTAGCCATGAAGATATTATGCACAGGTTCTCCCCTTGCAAGATCGTTCAAATCCGTAAAATTTTCACACATTGACTCAGAAGAAACAATGTTATCAAAACAACGCCTATAAAGAGGTGGCTCCATGTTCTTAACCGGAAGACCTAAAAGTCCTCGTGACCGGCGGAGTGGGAAGTCTACCACCCTAGGTCAGAGACCCAAATCCACAACTGAATAACTCACTATGGAAAACTAGGGATCACAGAGAACACACTAAAATTTCCTAAAGGAAAATCAGGCAAACGACTAACTAGTTGGAAGAACCGTTACACCAATCAACACTAGAGCAACTTACCAGTGCAAGTGAAACTTGAACATGGAAGCACCCTCTGGGTATACTCTACAAATAATGACCCAATGTCTATCCTATGTACCATAGTATACCCCCGCAGTCACCTTTGTATGTCTCTAAAAAAGATAGGCAACTAGGTTGCCAGCGCGCGAACAGTCACCAGGCGGGTACAGTCGAAAGTCGGGTAGACCAAAATGAGTAGGGTATCGAGCCCGAAACATATAAAGGGTATCGAAGGATAGTGTTATGGAAGACAACTAAGGACCTTGAATGGATTCAACCTTGAATGGATTCGAGACCCATGAAGCTCTGTGGAAAATGCAATCGACGGAATCCCAAGACAAGCCCTCTATATGTGTTCTCCACTACGATTGGTCCAGCTTTGGAGGGGTTATCTCCGCTACCTTTCCGCACGCGACCTCGTGTTTAGCCCCTTTGTTAGAGGGGGGTCCTGGATAACTTTCACGATACTAGACTTTGACACTCCCTAACTCAGACTCCAATGTTTTATTTAATAGCCTTGAAGAGTTTCCTCTCCAACCTAAATCAAGGTTCTAGCCTAGTCTAGTTGATGGACCCTACAAACATAAAGTCTAGTAATTTTTAATTAGCGTTCTTTTTAAGGCTTGATTTACAAAGAAGGGGTATGGTAGTGAAACTGATGTTGTTAAGAATCTTTGTGAAAAATTATGAAACTTACATGAACACTCACAAAGAATGATTATATTTTGTTTTTTTTGAAATGCTTTTAAGATGAGAAGAAAACACAACACTATGCTAATTTTGTTTCTTTTTCAAATAACAATGCAAACAAAATTCCAGGAAAGAAAGAGATCTAACAAACTATTTTTTTTTATATTTTCTTCCAATCAAAACAGAAATAATAAAAGATTCTAAAAGAAACTGATGAATGCACGATTCTTAAAATTTCAAGCTAAAAATAAGTTAAAAAAGCTAAGAAACAGAAGAAATATTTTAATGAAAAAGCAAGCTATTGCTATGATCAAACCCAAGTTACTGACCGCTATGACAGAGACCCAAAAAATTGAGACGTATAACTCTTGACAAAGGAAAGGATGATTCCCTTACCCTAAACAAAAATTTTCTCTACAGGCACGCTGCTGACAGTTCAACAACAAGCGTGTGCACACGAGCTGTGTAAAGTCAGGGCACGTGTACATGCGTGTTGGCCTTAAACAGGTTGCGTGTACCTCTGCAACTCTTCAAAAAATGAAATGACAAGCAATCAAGCACTGACAAAGACTATTTGTATTGAGAACCAGAATCTCTTGAAGACTCAGAAACTTACTTTAACAAAAAAAGAAAACAATTGAAGGAAAATTGCATAGAACAAAACCAATCTGAGGTGAAACCTAAGCTACAAAATTGCAAAAAATAGAGACTAGAATGAGTTCCAGAAAACCCCTGAGAAGGATTACTTCTGACAGGGGAGAGGATGACTACCTCCCTGAAAGAAATTTTCTGAAATCATACAAGCGACTGACACCTCCTCAGCTAGCGTGTACACGTGGGCTATGTGAGGGTAGGGCGTGGGTACAAGTGTGAAGACCTTATACAAGCTGCGTGTACCTCTGTGGGTCTTGAAAAAAATATGCATTCAAGCAAAGAAACATAGATAACTGGTATGGAAGACCAGAATCTCTGTTAGCTCAAACTTTTGTAGAAACTTTAAAAACAAGGAATGAAACCAGTTTTTAAGAATACACAAAAAATACTCCCAGAAACCCTAGAGATCCCCAGTATGGTTTCCAATTCTGTTGTGAGTGGGAAATCCCTCTATGGACTAGCACTTAGGGTTTTATCATGCATGCAAAAAAGACCTAAAGATTCCTACTTTATACCGTCATCCCAGACCTAATCCCCATTATTCTTAAGCAAATACGTAGTTAAGAAGATCAAGTGAGCATACCTTATTTCGAGCGTTTGATATTGATCCTTCTTCATGCTTGGTCGCTCTTTGACTATAGCTCTCCTCCCAAGGATGACCTTCATTCACACAAGATAAAAAAAGAACCCCACATGCATTTGATCTACAGATTAATGGGTTAGAGATTTAATCAACATGTATACAATAAACCATGAAAACCTCATATGGTGGGACGGGAAAAGTACTTCTTTATTATTAACTTCACTAAATCAACTTACAATGATGAAGCCAACCACTACTCCATGAACCTAGTCTTGGGCTCCTCTTCAACTATCCTCCAACTTCTTTGATCTATACTTCTCTTTGCACAAGGATGGCTAAATGTTGGGACAAAGGGAATGCGCAATCGGGTATAGTTTCTTTACTATGATTCTCCTCTTCCAAATGGGACCCCTAACCCTTCTTTTATAGGCTAGAATAAGCTAGGTATTTGGTCGAGTTTCTGGCCATGTATGGCCGAAAGGTTTATTTAACCTACCCAAAGCTGTGTGTTCCATCAACAACTTTCCTTTTTTCATGCTTTTGTAGGTACACGTGGGTTGTCTTGGGTCAGCTAGCATGTATACACGTGCAGTAATGTAGTAGGGTGCATGGGCATTTATAAAAGGGGTTTTTAAGAAGAGTTGTTCAACAATGTTTTGGAAAAGAAGGAATCTGAGATGGCTTGATGCCAGGTAAGCATGTCTGGTGCAAATTAGGGTTATAACACTGACCCCCTCAGCTGATACTATGTGCCCCAACAATTTTCTCTCTCACATGGAAAACAAAGACTTCTTGGGATTTAGGGAGAGACAAAACCTTCTACATTTCAGGAAGACCCTTCTCAGATGCTGGTAATGTTCTTTATCAGATCTAGAAAAGACTGTAATTTCATCCAGATATATGACTACAAATTTATCCCTTTATCCAATGAAAGTGATGTCCATGGATCGTTGGAAGGTTCCTCCTATGTTCATCAATCCAAAGGGAATTTTTGCATACATGAATGTGCCCCAAGGAGTGGTGAAGGCTATCTTTTCTCTGTCTTCATGCATGACAAAGATCTAATTTTAGCCAGAAACTCCATCAATCATGGAAATCCTGGATGCACCTATTACCCTATGCATTATGTTTTCCATCTTCGACAAATGGTAATTGTCCTTCTTAGAGCTTCTGTTCAAATTCCTGAAATCGACACATAGTCTGATTTCTCCATTTTTCTTCCTCACTAGAACTAGGTTGGCTACCCATTCAGAATATCTCAAAGGGACAATGATTTGGGCGTTCAACAACTTGTTTACCTCCCTTTCCATAATAGGCAACATCATGGGGTTTATTTGTCCTAATTTATGCCTAAATGGTTTGGCCTCCTCTTTCAATGGGATCTTATGCTCGATGACGCTTGTGTCATATGTTTTGAGATCTTCATAGGTCCAGGCAAACAGATCAACAAATTCTCTTGATAACTCAGCATACTCAGTCCTTTGTTCCCTTGACAAGTTGCTTGAAAACTTTACAAATTTTGGATCCTCCTTTGTGTTGATATTGCACTCATTCATGTTAGCTTCTTCATTTGAGGCTTTACCCTTTACCACCACATCATTCCTGTCAAACAATATTTCCAAAGGAACTAGTCCCTTTGGGATATGATTGTTGGGTAGCTAGACAATATGATGGTTAGCAATTTGGTTCAGAAAAGCGTCATCATGAGGATTTACTTGAGAATCGGGATCTTTATCAATGTGTAATGCAGAAAACTCATCAACACTCTCCAAGAATATTTTGATTTCCAGATCATCCTCAAACACTTTCCAATGTTTGACATTTTCAGGTATAGAGGGTATATATATCACTTCTACATCATACCTTATTTTAGGTGGCAGAGGGACTCTGAAATTACTTGCTGACGCGGCCACAGAATCGGCCATAGCATTCTCTTATCTTGGAACAAATGAGATGTTGAAAGCCAATAAAAAACTGTCGACTAGATCCCAGACTTCATTTATGTAACTCCTAAGTCGAGGTTGCTTGTATTGATAAATGTTTCTGATCTAATGGACAATTAACTCAGCATCCCCAAACACTGATATCTCTTTAATTCCCAAGTCTTTTGTAGCCCTCAAACCTAAAACAAGAGCTTCATACTCTACCACATTATTGGTAGCTTCAAATTCTAACTTGTAGGACAGGGATATAGTTTCTTGAACAGGTGAAACGAAGACCACTCCAACACCAACGCCTTATCTGGAAGAGGCTCCATCAAAGAACATTTTCCAAATAGAGGTAATTAGAGAAGAATCTTCACAAAAAGCAAGGGACTACTTTCTGATTTCAAGAGGGGGTTTAGGAGCATCAGTAAGCTACAATAAGCTAGATCCAAAATCAATATAGAGTGCAAATATAGGATGGTTGGTGGGGTCTGCTTCATCACTGATAATGTAGGCCAGTTGAGCTTCTCTGTATAGTCTTATATGCTCCCCTCCAAACACAGGAATGGTAGCATATGTGAGGTCCATCTACAATGTTCCTCCAAGTCTTTTAATCCAAGATCTTGACAAGAGCATGAAAAACTTGGGAGGAATATCAGCCACCATGATATCCATGACCACACTTTTTATGGGCAGCTAAAACAAGGTCACAACCAGATCTTTGATGACCCCAAGGCACTACACTCTCCTTGAATAAAAAGAATATAAATCATGATAATCCTTAGTGATTTATAATCCCAGTTCTTCCATGACAGTTTTGGGCATGAGGTTATGAGATGCCCCTGAATCCATCAAACAATTATGCAACACCTTGTCATGTATGTTCAGAGATGTATAGAAGGGAGGGGATGAATCACATCTATATTCTATCATAGGACCTAATATAACCACTATCTTTTCATATTGGAGGTTTACTGAGTCCGTGGAATGACAATATGGCTTGGGTTGCAACAACTTATAGAGGTATTTTTTAAAATCTTCGTGCTTGACTAGATCTGAAAGGGGTACAAGGATCCTAATCTTTTGAATTTCATGTTCAAATTTGAAATAGGAGGCGGGATTCACAAATTCTCTCACTTTTGGGACATGACCTTTGGTTATTGGTGAGAGACTCTGCACTTTCCTTTCCTTGCTATTGTTTGCTGCGTTTTTGGCAGGATTCTCTGCTCTAGAAGGTTGATCAGGGATGTTAGACTTCCCTTCTATCTTCTTAGACACAAGGTTATATTTGTTGGGACTATTATTGGTCTTCTCCCCTTGACTAAGATCATTTATTTGACTATCCATGAGGGACTCTTCATATGAAGATTGATTCAAATGTGTAAATGGGGAGGTGTCTCCAAGGAAATGGATTTCATGATCAAGCTCTTTTTCCTCCTCTTCTTCATGAGAAACGAGGTTATTTTGGAGAGGGGTTTGGATTTTCTGATCATCCCTATCTCTGTTTCGAGGATCTCTTGGAAGTATCTGAGAGGTATTATTTGGTCTTCTGAAGATACTTCGATTATCATCATTTTGGGCACTCTTATAACTCTGCTTCCCTTCAAATTTCATCTTCTCCATTTTTGTAGAAAGAGATTTTACCATCTTGGTCAATTCATCTACTTGAGGATGGGATGTAGAAGAACCTAAGGTTGAGGCTTCAGAGCTCTCCCTTCCCCTATCTCTGTCAGCTTTATTTCTAAGTATGTCGACTACCTACACATTGGAATCCACCTCCAGGGCTGCATCTTACATATGAGCCAAGGAAGTATCTCTTCTTTCTCTCAACAAAAGGTAGAAATCAATATCAAAAGCACTAGCATAGGTAATTTTGGCAGAGGCCTCTGTAGGATTTATCTTAGCAGGGATCTTATTGTACATTTTGTTGAATCTTTTGGAGAAGTCAGAGACAAATTCTCCTTCTTTTCTCTTTAGGGACCTGAACTCTATGATATAATACATAAAATCCTTTTTATCCCCCCACTGTCTCAAGAAAACATCATCTCAAGCCTCAATCCCAACAATGGATCCAGGGGTTAATCCTCTAAAACATTTCCTAGCCTCACCATCAAGGATCTGGACAAAGACTCTCATTCAAACATCCTCGTTTTCAATATTTAGATTTTTTGCATAACTGTAGAAGGCAACAAGGTGCTCTTTAGCAGTTATGTCTTCTTCTCCTATGAGCTTGGGAATGTATTTCAAGTAGTCTATAGTAGGGAGAGCATTCATTGGTTGAGGTAAGACAAGAGGGGCATATCTTGCGGCCACTATGGAATCTATCATGTTCCTAGGGGGATTAGTGCCTTCCATAGGGATGATAGATGGAGGGGAATCAAGAGGAGATGGAGTTTGGACCAGGGAGACTGGAATTGAGCCTGCAGGAGGAAAGTGAAACAACAAAGGAATTGGGGGAAAATATATAAGTCTTGAGGGAATAGAGGTTTCCCTCTCCATAAAAGAAGAAACTATAATAAGGGGAGGAGTGGTAAAACCTGGAGTGAGAAAATATTCTGAGGTCCTGGGTCTAAACCATGGTACAACTTCAGGGGAGATAGGAGTGACAAGAATTTCTCCTTGTAATCCCAGACCAGGAGAGGATAAATCAGCAGGAACACTCCCAAACTTTAAGCTTTGGCAAACTCCAACAGATGGTATAACATGAAAAGGAGAAGCATATATTGGAGTTTCTAAATGAGGATGGTGAAAATCATCAGAAATACTTGGTTCATCAGTTGAAGTACCTTCCTGAGGGGTCTTCCGTATTCTGACAATTTTCTCTATGTCAACTTCAGGTGTTGCTAAAGGAAACTATGGGGTAGACCTCATGTGTCTGCTTATGGAATCCACAGCTAGAACAATGTAGTCGTAACAGTGGATTTTCCAGGTGCATAGTTGCAATCTTCAATGTACTGAGTTCTGATGCACCTTCAGAACCAACAAGATTTGTCGTTCAATCCCAGGGAAAATCTTCAATTCATCCTCGACAATGACGCCATAAATGTTAGCACCAGAAGTCACCTTTGGATTGAAGCAGAGGTAATCCCAATACCCATCAGTTTATATGTCACAGTTAATGGATTGAAAGAGGTCAAATGGGGAAGAATAGAGAGAATATCATTTTAACTCAGAAAACTGGGGTAGTATGCAAAAGAAAATGAGGTCTTGATCAACTTTAGACAATACATTGTAGTAAGGGTGAATGGGAGGAAGAAATTGAGGAGAAGATGTAAAGGTCTGCTCTCGACATCAGGTCTTCCTGCAGCCTAAGGAGGAAAAACTCTGAAAACAAGATCCTCTTGAATTCAAAGTTTCAAGAAACTGAAAAGTTACAACAACACTACAATAAAACATACATTGCAACAAAATCACACAACTCGACTGGATCATCCATGCCCGAGCTTTCAATAGCACAGGCAAAAGAGGTGGAAAATAAGGCTGACTATCATTAAACGAGAAGTCTCAAAATTCAATACATATCCATAGAACCAAAGGCTTTACTAAAAATTTACAAATCGGGAGCCTATCTCAACCATCAATCATTACAAAATATCTAAACTGAGTCTTTATACTCAGAACAACTTTCCATCATCAGGAGTGTGACCTGGATACTGCAATCAAATATTTGTGTCTGCATCTCTTATGTTAGTCTGCACTTGCATTCTTCTGTCAGACATGATATCATATCAGTATGGGCTTTGTAGGAGAATTCAATGACATGGGAACTTTGGGATGACAGTCTGCCTCCACGGCCATATCTTCCAAGCTTTCCATTTATGGGGTGAGATGAGGTTTCAACCACCTCCACCATTTTCATTAACTACTTTCAACGGGATCGGGACGAGGCTTGATACCCATGAATTCTCTAGGCGGTGCTCATGACTCCTCTAAGTCAATCCCGACACCTCAAGGCCATGCAGGTATTTTCTGTGAACAATACGAGCACTTTCGGCCTTTCGTGCTGCTCTTCTCCATCACTCCATGTGACCTTGGGTCATAACCTCATGCTTATCCCATATGAAATTTTGGGATTTCGCATTTCAAGAGTCTTCACTCCACCTGATTCCAAAAATCCTGATGCTCGAACTTGCGAAATGGCCCATCCAAATCGACGGTCTGACTTACTTTGAATTTGACAGCCATGATCATCTCCATGAATAACATTATTCGCCAACCACCTAATAGGTGCATGCCCTTGTTTATATCCTCTCTTTCCATATGAATGTGGGTTGTGACCATGGGCCTAATTCCTAGGGTTCACGAACTTGTGTCGTGCTCCATGCTAAAACCTCTGAGTCACGAAATTGCTAATTCTAGGATTAGGTGCCATGCGTCCATTTGAATCGGATGACCTATATGAATACAGACATTTCAAAACTTCGGGCCTTCGTCATTTCAGGACTTCAAAAATTCTACGCATTCCTCCCTTCAACTTTCCCGAAATGATTTTCTCCGCGGTTCGGATCTGGTGCCACGTGTTCTGCTAGATCGAACGGCTTCTGTTGATTTCATATTTTGGGTGTTCGAATATTTTACAAATAACTTCAACAACGTTCCAAACTCCCGATTCCCACGATTATTATCCACCACTGAAAAACTGAACTTGCTCGCTCACTTGATTCGAGTCCATATCATACCGCTCTAAGTGTTGTGCTTGTGCTTATGGCGACAGTCCCTGAAAACAAATACTTGGATGATGGATGAGGGCTCGAGAAAGAAAAAGGATCAATGATGGAGGTAGATAGGGCAGTGATCGAACTTCGAGAAAACATAAAAGGTTAAATCCAAGACTTCTTAGGAAAGACAATAGGAAAAATAGGTCGCTCAAACGAATGAAGGAAAACAAAAGAAAAACCTACAAGCCAAAAGGGGAAAAACTTAAGATGGGGTCTGCAAAAAGGACAAAGATAGGGAAAAATTAAAGACTTGGGTAGAAACCACAAACCCACAAGACTCTGACAAGTTCATGTGATAACATAACCTACTATTCTAGAGGATACACTTCCATATTCATAGTTTCTGGCCATTAGGAATGTTGATGATCACTTCATCGAGATAGTTCAGTTCTCATCCATAGGAATGACACCTCGCGAGTACACATTCATTTAGAAGAAACAATTGGTAGTCCGTGCATCCAAATTTCAACTTATTTCTGGACAGTTGTATAAGATGGGACCTGATGATATCTTGAGGAGATGTGTTATGGAGGCAGAAAAACCACTGATTCTAGCATAAGAACATGAAGGCATCGCAGGAGGACATTATGCAGGGAAAACAACAACGCAAAAGGTTCTTAGAACTGGACTCTGGTGGCCTACTTTACATAAAGATGCTAAGGAATAATACAGAGCCTACGATGTATGTCAAAGAGTAGGAAATCCTTCTCGAAGAGATGAGATTCCTTTGGCATCACAATTAACATTAAAAGTATTCAAGAAATGGGTCATTGTCTTTGTGGGACCTATTAACCCACCAGGAAGGCACACAAGAGCTAGATATATTATCACTATGATAAATTATTTGACCATATGGGAAGAAGCAAGAGAATTTAAGGATTGTAGTGCAGCTACAACTATGCAGTTCATTTTTGAGGATATCATAACAAGGTTTGGATGCCCGAAGATCCTCATGAGTGATCAAGGCACACACTTCATCATCAAAACTATTGAAGCCTTTACTCGGGAATTCAAAGTTCACCATCAAAAGAGAACTCCATACCACCCACAGGAGAATGGTATAGTCAAAGCTTTCAAAAATATATTGGAGACAACACTGACTAAGATTTGTAGTGTTAACAAAGATGACTGGGATTTAACAATTCCAACAATATTATGGGCCTATAGAACTACTTGCAAGACTTTAACAACATAGACCCCATTTAAGTTGGTATATGGCTTGGAAGTAGTGGTACCTATGGAATACTTGGTTCCTAGGTTAAGAATTACAACATTTACATGTATGGATGACACATGCGTTGTTCAAGACAGGCTTGCGTAGTTACTGGAACTGGAAGAAGACATGCTTGCGTAGTTATTGGAACTGGAAGAAGATAGGTTTATTGCAGGATTTCATTAGTAGGTATAGAAAGAAAGAGAAATGGCTTATCACGATAGATACATCAGGAGAAAAGAATTTAAGCAGGGATATTTGGTATTGTTATATGAAAAAAAGTTCATGAAGCATCCAAGGAAGTTCAAGACACATTGACTAGGACCATGTGAGGTTGCCTACATTACAGAAGGAGGAGTTGCATAGTTGAAGACCTTTAATGGAGAATGGAAAGAAGGTTTGGTAAATGGGAGCCGGTTGAAATTGTATTATGAAAACCAGTTGCCTTGCAGCTCTCAGTAAAATTACAAGGAAGAAGTGTCTAGGTACCAGGTGTAGTTGAAACTAGGTACCAGACACAAAAAAGACAGTCTGCACAAGGAAGGGAGGGACCGATCAGAAAGAACAGGCTACTCCACATAGTTTGAATTTGAAGTAAAACATAAGGTTCAATCTTGCAGTGACTCGGGATGATTTACATGTGAGTGTTGGGGGCCTGGTTTCCCTTGGATATGAAAGGAAGTGAAGATTAAGGAAGAGCGATGAAGTATGAACTACATGGAAGATACATAAACCGAGGAAGGGTCGAAGTGGGAAAAGAAGCAGAAAAGAAGGAGAAAAAGAAGGAAAAGATAGTCATTGGAAGAGAAGATCGAGGAATATAAAGAAGTAAGGAAGACACATCGTGGACAACTTAGGAAGTGAAAGAATACATTAACGAGTTCTTTGGATCACCTCACGGAAAATAAGGAAAGATAGGCTGGCGAAGCCCTGAAAACACAGGTCAAGTTGAAATAGGGTTTTGGCTCTGGGATTTTGACACCTATACTTTGTTATGTAATGTATAAATAAAGGTCTAGAAGACCTAGGAGGGTTAGTTCTAAGTTGGTTAATTGATACTATGGTTTTTATTGTTCATTGTTGAGTATTGTCATAGATAACAATGTTGAGACTGTATTGTAAGATATGCAGTTGGGTGCGAAGATCAACCCTACAGATGGGTGCGCAGGGGGGACGAGAGAAAGAGAGAGAGATATGCAAGCTAAGTGCACAAATAGAACTGTACATTTTCATATAATATATCAAGAAACACGGTTCTGTGGACGTAGCCCTAGGGACAGGGTGAACCACATATACCTTGTTGTTCCTTACTATTATTGCATAGTTGTGTTATATCTGATATATAACTTGAGAAGTAGGATTAAGTGAGATAAAGAATAACTAGATTGATGTGAGTTGTGATCCTGGATCCACTTTGCATCCTCTGGTTGCAGACACCTGTGTCCTACAACCCCCTATTTCTACTTCGGGTGAGACTTCATCTGCTTCGCAGGTGTTTTGTAAAGGGCCGATAGTTAGGGTTTGTTGATGCACTGTAAGAGTTTAACCTTGGGTCTACCCTATGCCAACACACATTCTACTAAATTTCGCACTTATGTATCACTTATGTATCACATTCTACTAAGTGTCTATTTGTCATGCTACTAAGTGTCACACTTATGTATCACATTCTACTAAATGTCACACTTACATTTCACAACTTTATCATCATGTGGGAGTACTTTTCATGTTCCTTAGACATGATTTATGAGAAATACATCATTTGGAGGTCGAAATGCTACTTTTTTCCTTGATATTTTGGCCTTAATTGAGCTTCATCGTCCCCCTACCCATATACAAGGAGTGATGAAACATTTATGATCACTCCCCTAGAGTGTCTTAGGGAGTGATAGTACCAATTTCATATCCCTATGCATAGTTATGGGGGGGTGATGAAGTTGTTGCAACCATCATGCCTATATTTGTGAAGTGGTTTCCGAGAGTTCTCAGTTGGTTAAGGGATTAGTTTCAACTATTTCCTATTCAAGGCAACTTCAATATTGTTAGTTGAGCCGAATCCTCTTTTGACCACATCCTCTCCTCAAAACGGTCCTATGGTTGTGATTATTCCAAGCCTATATAATGAAGGCCATGCTTGAGTGAAAAGAGTAGGGATAATTTCATAGTATCATGCTTCTAATATTGAGACATTCAATAGAGGAGAATTAAAAGCATCATACTTATAATTGTGTGTGATCCAAAAATATTTAGACACCACTTATTTCTTTACCATATATACATGCAGTATATAACTTGATTCAGAATAATTTCCTGATCGTATTGAGGTGATTTGCATAAAAATGATGATGCGCTTCTTATCCAATAACCCATATCTATATATATATATATATATATATATATATATATATATATATATATATATATATATATATATATATATATATATATATGGCATGTATCACTTCATATGAAAAATCCCTTTAGATAGTATAATTGTTCTCCATTATCTCAAAATACCCATTACATTACAACATGGGCTTGCAAAAATAAAATTTAATGGAATCTCTTTAATTCCACTACTCAAAACAATAAAATGATCTCAGCATTAGAATCCTTTCGAAATTATGATAAATTTGACTATAAAGTCGACCAAATTCCAAATTGGCTCAATTACCCCCTCTTTACATGCCAAATGGTGCACTATAGTGCTCATTAATGGAAATATGGAATAAGACTTTTTAAAATGACCTACGATCATAAAATAGACCTCAAATTCACGATCCTTGTGAAAAATCATAAAAAAATGAGTATAAATTTGACTATGTTTGGAAAACATACCTTATGGAACGCTTTTTTATGCAATGCCAAAACCAGGCTTTTCTTGCACGTACTTCTATGCAATTCGTACTACCTCAGAATCCATGCCCTGCATTGAGATCTTCACACCTCAAAATTTGTGTGCCTTGTGATGTGTGTGGACATGGAAGTGTGTGCCCAATATATAGGGTGTGGGTTAGAACCTCCCGCCCAAACTTATGGCAACTTAAATCTAAAATTAGTGGTATCCTATGACATCAGGTTCCAATGGTGCATTGGTTAAAAAATCAGATAAATTTGGAGGATTTAGAGGTTCCTTTCCCCACGATCCTCTTGTTTGTTGGAATATTTTCTTACATATCAGTTGGTTTGTTGTATCCAGTGATATATAGTTTTGATACCCCCAAACATTGGTATATGTTAGCATATTTCATTAGGACCCTCGCGATATTATGGTATTGGTTACAAGGATTATTTTAATAACCAGGGTCTAAGGGATTAGCCCTTGGCCCACTCTCCCCCCCCCTCCAACCATTCAACATTACAACCTTAAATAATTATCACACCCATTAAGGTTAATAAATATATGTATGACGCATTAGTAGTGGAGGATTGGGTAAGGATTATGGAGGTCGCGGGTTTGATCCCCATCGACTCCATAATTTTGGTAAACACTAACCATTATAGGCCAATGGGAGGCTTCCATGTGGTAACATCTTATTGGGTCCCTTTGTACTTGATATTCCATGTGTCAATATATGATTGGTCCAATTGAAATGCATGAACTTACCCATTCACTTTTCTAATTAGACATGCCACATCACCTGCCTTCCATGTGTTTCCTTGTGAGGTCGCCACGTCACTTGTATGGTCATGTTCCATGTGTCACCCTTGCAGTGGTGATGCATGTCACCCCTTGACTTTTCCCTTTAAATTTTTCCCTTTGAATTGAACTTTGATCACTCATAAATTTTGCATTCTAGCTTCATTTGACTTGTCATTTGCACCATTGGAAAGTTGATGACGAGCTATACGTAATGATGGAGTTTTCATGATCATTTGAGATGATCAATTTTTGATCTTTTATGGATCCCCTGGGACCTCTATGGGCATTATAGATCCTCCTGGACCTCTTTGAGCATTCCTTATATCCTCCTGGATCACACCTTCCCACTAAATAATTTTTGGACCTCCAAAAGTATATATATTCAAGAAGTTAGTGATGATAAATCACTCTTCCATCTTGCTAAATCTTATGGAATTTATTTTTCATCTTGGTCTTCAATATTATGTATTAGATTAGTGTACTTTTGTCTACTTTTCTAGAACATGGCTCTGACTCTGGTCTCTGGCACTGTCTCTAATATCTCTGGTTCTATTTCATATATTCCCTAACAAAACAATTCATGTTCACTGAATCTCTGCAATACCTGAATCCTATATTCAACATCCATTCCCATATGATTATGTTGAAGATAGTCTATCTCAACCAATATGAAACCAATTCGAATGTTGATCTATGCCTTTCCCTTTTGGATTTGTTGTTACTATACTGTTGATGTATCTGTAGGAGTCTTGAATGAATTTCCTTTCCATTACTCTCCTTCTTTGAAAACAATTATGTCTTTATTGTTTTCATCTGTACTTGATTTTCTTCTTTTCAAGGTATAAATCCATACGAACATGAAATATTAATTTAAAAGATGATTATAACATGCACCTTTATGCCTCTTATTTCTGAAGAGGATTATTTCTCATTTACCAACACTATAAATTTTTGCATTACTTCGATGCCATTTCCACTTCCGATCTACATGTTCCAACTACTTGCAGCCTTCTGTTCTTCAAAATTAAGAATGTTAACTTAGACAATTTGATCCATATGTAGTCCTTTCGTTGTTTAAAATTATTTATACTATTTTCTAAAGGCTTTAGAAATATGTATAACGAGATTCCTCTCACTCCGAAACAAAGTGGTTATATAGAAATTCTTTTTGCAAGATTCCTCTCACTTAGAATGAAGTGGTTGTATAGAAATATTTCTAATGAGATTCCTCTCACTTATAAAAATATGTAAGGTGGATATTGTTGGCCCTTGGTTATGTAAGGAAGTGAAGATTAAGGAAGAAAGGCGAACTGCAAACTGCATGAAAGGCACATAGACCGAGGAAGGGTTGAAGTGGGTAAAGAAGTAGAAAAGAAGGAGCAAATTAAAGGAAAATATATTCATTGGAAGAGAAGATCAAGAAAGACAAATCATCGAAGAAGATGGATCGTGGAAAACTCAACAAGCGGAAAAAGACATCAACGGGTGCTTTGGAGCACCTCGCAGAAAAGCAGGAACATGCTAGCAAAGCCCTTAAAACATGGGTCAAGTAAACCTAGGGTTTTGACACCTAGAATTCGATCTAAGGTTGTCCGAGAGTCATGTAATGTATAAATAAATGTCTAGGAGAGTCGAGAGGATTTCTCAATGGTTGGTTGTTTTTCATTATTGGTCATTGTTCTTAGTTGTTGTTATTACTTTCATTGAGATAAATATTGATTCTGTATTCTGGATCTTCAGCTGGGTGCGAAGATCATCCCTACAGCTAGGTGCGCAGGGAGGGAAGAGAAAGAGAAAAAGAGAGACAGATCTACAACTAAGTGCATAGATAGAACTGTATATTTAATCTAATAAATCAAGAAACACAATTCGGTGGACATAGCCCTAGGGAGAGGGTGAACCATGTATATCTTGTTGTTCTTTGGGGTTGATGCTATGTTATTTGTTATTTGTTATACTTTATTGCATGATTGGTAGAGATAAGAGATATATCTTACCTCGTGAAGTGGGCATAAGAGTGGTAAAGAATACTTATATTGTGTTGCGTTGTGTTTCATAATCACTTTTCATTTCCTCTGCTTGTAGACACCTGTGTCCTACAACCCCCTATTGCTACTTCATATGAGACTGCATCTGCTTCGCAGGTGTTGCCTAAATGGATAGTAGTTAGCATTTTTGGTGCGCTATAAGAGTTGAACCCCAGGTTTGCCCCTGTGCCAACAAATGGTTCCTTTGTCGGGACTGGGATCTTCTTGAGGGAATTTCAAGGTGGTTTCCGTTGAAGACAAATATTCATAAGTGGATAGAAAAATAAGGAAAGGAATTTGGCGAAGTCCAAAACAATAATCCTAGCATTAATACAAAATACTGGCTGGGAAGGTACATATTTACCAACATACATGAGATTTGCTTTGGAGGAGTTCATAAGGAGTTATACGAGTGGTTAGCCAGATTATTAGATACTCATTTTGAGATCATATCTAGACCACGTGTGGTTTGGACAACAACGCTGATCAAGAAAGTCAAGAGATTCGATAACATTGTGTCTAAAGTAGTGGATCTCTGGTTTGATAGAAATATTGGAGGGTACATTACTGAGTTTGTTATTGATAGAGTAGAATCGTATAGTCAAGCAGATGGGTATTTATTTAAGGGACCTAGAGGAAAGTTTCTACACTTTTTAAAGATGATGATTAAGATGTTATTACATGAGAAGAATATCCTGAAGATACAGTGAAGATAATGTTCAAGAACTTGGACAATGACAGTGACACAGAGTCTAGACTCATGCGCAATGGGAGACCATTCAGAGAGGTTCCTCTTGCGAACATATTTAAGAATAACTACAGAGATGAGGGATTCTACAGTGGAGAAGAAGAATATTTAACAGACGAAGAGTATTGAGAGTCTGCAAGGGCAGAGGAAGTTAAAACTGAAGAACTTCGCCGAGGAGAAACAAAAACTTCAGGAACTACGCCTACTATTGAAGTAAGTACTATTACTCCTCTTGTTATTTTAGCAGCATTAAGTAACCAGAGTAACTAGAGTAATCAAATAAATCAGAGTACTATTACAAGTAGTTTAGTACATACTCAATCGATAAACCAAGGAAGATCTATGGCAGACGAAATGAGGTTACCCATTTTCAGAGGATATGGATCTAAGGATCCTAATCAACATTGGTTCTTATGCGAAGCTAAATGGAGCACTAAGCAAGTTACCGACGAAGCTTTCAAGAGAGATTAGTTTATTACTACCTTGAGGGATCGTGCACTGAGTTGGTATCTGAAGTTTGCTTCAGGATCTGCACAACCTAAGACACTGAATGAAATTAAGACTACGTTGAGTGTAGAATTCAAGAAACCTAAGTTGGAGTCATAGTGTATTACATAGTTGAAGGAGATCAAGAAGAAGGTAATTGAACCTATTTGGGAGCTTGATCAAAGGTTTAAGACCTTGACATACCATTTAAGTTTTCAAATTCCAGATGAACAAAATAAATAATGGTTCATCACTGCCCTCCTGCTACATATAAGAGTTCCTTTGATGCAACAAAAGGTTTCTTCACAGGCTGAAGCTCTAGAGATTTACATGAAAATAGAAGAAACCCTCATAGAAGAATCCAGTCCAGGTATGAGTTAGCCTTTAAATCAGTTAACTAGCTTATCTTTACAGGTGGAAGATATGAAGAAAGATAAAGGAAAAGAGAAAAGAGAAGATATCTGGTGTATCAGATGTAAATTAGAGGTCCATGACAAAGAGCACTATCCCCTATTTCATGAATACTTGGCCTCTGAAGCACCTAATCCTTTTAAGAAAGCTATTGTACCCTGGTGTGAGGTATGTAGAACTAGACACCACCATGGTGAATGTTATTACATGCAAAAATATGTCCAGACACCTACCAATATTTACTACACATTTTGTAAATTTGTGGGGCATGAGGAGAAGGATTGTAGGGATTACGATATAATGCATGAAAGATCAAGGGATACATATAGAATTCAAGGATAATCTCAGAAAGAAGGAAATATTGTGTAGTTCAACTCCCCAGGAAGAGGAAACTTCAACCCTTGTGGTCGATTCAGAGGAAGAGGACAAGGAGGAGGTATGGGTCGAGGTCGAGGTAAAATTATTTGCTATAAGTGAGCCCAAACAAGACATTTAGAAAGGGATTGCTAGAACCCTTGTACTACTTGGAACTAATGTAATTAATTTTATCATGTTATTGAAGAGTGTCCAATGTTGTTATCTAAACTTTAGGAGAGATGAGGAGGAAACCAACAAGTCTAATTGATATCAGCAAAACCTTGCAGTGACGAACCTAGAGTCATTGTTATTAATAGAGGAGGCGTTGTTACAGGAGAAGATATTGCAACTCCAGGAAATACTACAGAAGGGTTAGGGATTAGAAGAGCTACAAAGAAGGCACAATTTTTTGACCCAAGGAGGGAGAAGCATACTTTTGAAGAAGCAAGGAAATAATTTGTAGGAGAACAAGATTCTTCATCTAAGGTACAACCAAAAGTAAGGGAATGGTAAATTCCACTAGCATTTGATCAGCCTAACCTCGCTCGACAAGGAAAAGAGGTAAGCAATCTCATGGACTTCTTATATACTTGTATCAATCTGATTAAAGATGAAAAAGATGTGCAAGAGCTACAAAACCTAGTAAGACAGTATGAAATTGGGAGGATAGACCCTATGCTAAGTAGATCTGTGAATCAAGTATCAAGGAAAAGAAGAACAAATAAGGAATTTCACCTTAGTGCTCAGATTGGAGACTACGACGTGGACTATGTGGTTCTTGACTTGGGATCAAAAGTAAATGTTATGGCGAAGAAGACTTGGGCACTGATGGGAAAACCTAGATTGATTTACTCTCCTATCAAGCTCAGGATGGCTAATCAACAAGAGGTGAGACCCTTTGGAATATTAGAGCATGTCCCTATAGACATCGAGGGGGTAAGGACATTTGCAGATTTCAAAGTGATTGAGATTGTTGATGATAGTTTTCCTTATCCTACATTGTTAGTAATTGATTGGGCTTTCAACAATTCAATTGTTGTTGACCTAAAGAAAAGAAGAATGAAATTTGAGGGTAATGGCCTTAAGGTCATTGCACCTCTCAACCCTAATGAAGGTCGTAGATACACAAAAACGATAAGAGAAGAAGACCACGCCTACGAGCTAGAAAACATCTATAAACTGACAACAAGATAATTAATACTACAACATATGGAAATCTCAGCTGGCGAAGTGAAAGTACATGTTCATTAGATTCAAAAGAAGCATTGGAAAATTGGCAGAACATAATCTATGAAGTCTCTACATGGTGATGTGCCAGATTGATCAAAGCAATTCGTTGGATTGGAACATAAGTAAGTAATCTTCCTACTTTTGATGGTTTGAATCATTTAGAGACATTTATAACTGAATTTGAGAGAATTGTACCAGTACAATAGAGGATGTTGGCACTGGATGAAGCATTGAAATCTACACCAGCTAGATGGTGGGGAACACACAAGAAGAACATCACAGAGTGGGTACAATGTCGCACCTTACTGACAGTGTGCTTCTCAGACCAAGGTGAAGGATGCGAAGTTCTATACATAGGTCAGAGTTTTCCTAAGGACCACATGAAAAGTTGTGAGGAGTCCTGGAGAAATATCCCTAAATAACATTGGGTACATAAGTTCATTAACACATTGGATACTGCACCTATAAGCTAGTATCTTCAAGAAAAACTGTACTTCATCACTACAGATTGGTACGGTATGACCCAAAACTTTATAGCTACATTCTTATTTGAAATTCAGTACCCTACAATAGATCAAGCTTTACAAATCATAACACAAAAGGTCTTTGAGGAGGCACATAACCCCCCTCTTGAACAAGAATAATATGAATGGACTGTGCCCCTTCAACAGTTACAGGGTTATTACAATATTAATGATGATGAGGATGATGACCCGAGGGATGTAAACATTTTAGAAACTGAAGGACAAAGAGACATAGAAGGGCCAGGGATTGAATTACCTTTTGTTGGAAAACCCATTAAAATTAAGAAGGTCAATATTGGAATAGATAAAACACCTAAGTTAGAAAATGTTGGAGACTATTGGGATGATGCTACTATTTGCAAGATCACATAACTATTGTATGAATATCGGTATTTGTTTCCAACCAAGTTCACAGACATGAAGGAAATTAAAGGACCCATGAGGAAAATGAAGATCCCTCTGAGACCAGATGCAAGACCCATCAAGAAGAGACCCTACAGACTCAATACAAAATATAAGAAGAAAGTTAGGATTGAATTGGATAGAATGTTGGAAGAAAGAATCATAGAACCAGTCGAAGAATCTGAATGGATCAACCCTATGGTGGTCCAAGATAAGAATTTAGGAGAAATCAGAATTTGTGTAGATTTAAGAAAACCGAATGATGCATGCTTACATGACCCCTTTCCTACACCCTTTACTGATGAAGTTATAGATAATGTAGGAGGACATGAGGTCTACTCATTCACATATGGATTTTCAGGCTATCACCAGATCATAATTGCTAAGGAAGATCAACATAAGACCACATTTGCAACATAATGGGATTCTTTTCAGTACATTGTGATGCCTTTTGGCTTGAATAATGCACCAACCATCTTTTCTAGGGTGGTGGTCGAAGCATTTAAGGACTTTTTACACAAGTTCTTGGAAGCATACTTTGATGATTGGACTGTTTTTAGGTTAATGAAGGATCATATTGAATTCTTGAGATTAATGTTAGATAAGTGCGGGGAATGTCATATTTCCCTGAATCTAAAAAGTGTATTTTCTTTTCACCCTTTGGAGTGCTACTAGGGCATATAATGTGTAAGTAGGGGTTGTTGGTATATCCTTCCAAGATTGCTATAATTGTTGATCTACCTCCCCCTACTTCGGTTAAACAGTTGCACACTAAATTAGAACACACTGGGTACTATAGAACATTTATTAAGGGTTATGCACAAATAAAAGAACCTATGGAGAAGCTATTAAAGAAAGACAGTAAGTTCCAATGGACAGAAGAATGCCAGCATAGCTTCGACACACTAAAATATAAAATGGTCACTGAACCTATCTTGGTCTTTCCAGATTGGAGTAAGGAGTTCAATGTTCATGTCGATGCTTTGTCAATTGCATTAGGATAAGTATTATCACATACAGGAGTAGGAGACATTGACCACCCTATAGCCTTTGCTAGCAGGATGATTTCTACAACTGAAAGGAATTATACTATGACTGAAAGCAAAGGCTTGGTTATGGTATATGCACTGTAGAAATTTAGACACTATTTGCTGGGAGGACATTTTAAGATGTTCACTGATCATTATGCATTGAAGTACTTAGTCAACAATACAGTGTTGGGGGGGGGAGAATATGCAGATGTCTACTACTATTTTAGGAGTATGATTTTGAGATTGTGGTCAAGCCAGGAAGAATGAATAAAGGACCTAATAACTTATCTAGGTTAGAACATGGAGAGGAACCTACTAGTCTGGAGGATACACTACCAGATGTAGAACTATTGGTCATTAGAAAATTCGATGATCACTTCACCGAGATAGTTTCGTTCCTATCCATAGAAATGGTACCTTGCGAATATACAATTTTTTAGAAGAAACAGTTCATATTCCATGCTGCTGACTTTCTACTTATAGATGGACAACTATATAAGATGGGACCAGATGAGATCTTGAGGAGATGCATTATGGAGGAAGAAATACCATCGATTCTTGCAGAAGCATATGAAAGAATCACAGGAGGACACTACGCAGGTAAAGAAATGGCGCAGAAGGTTCTCAGAGCTAGCCTCTGGTGGCCTACTTTACACAGGGATGCTAAGGAATATTACAGAGCCTGCGATGTCTGTCAAAGGATAGGGAAGCCTTCTAGAAGGGATGAAATTACTTTGGCACCACAATTAAAATTACAAGTATTTGAGAAATGGGCTATTCATTTTGTGGGACCTATTAACCCACCAGGAAAGCACACAGGAGCCTGATACATTATCACTGCTACAGAGTATTTGACCAGATGGGAAGAAGCAAGAGAAGTTAAGTATTGTAGTGAAGATACAACTACATAGTTCATCTTTGAGGATATAATAAACAAGTTTGGATGCCCGAAGATCCTCATGAGTGATCAAGGAACACACTTCATTAAAAAAACTATTGAAGCCTTGACTAAGGAATTTGAAGTTCACCATCAAAAGAGAACTCCATACCACCCATAGGGGAATGGCACAGTTGAAGCTTTCAATAAGATTTTGGAAACAACGTTGACTAAGATTTACAATGTGAACAGAGATGATTGGGATTTAATAATTCCAACAATATTACGGGCTTATGGAACCACTTGCAAAAAGTTAACAATGCAGACCCCATTTAAGTTAGTTTATGGCATGGAAGAAGTGGTACCTATGGAATATTTGGTTCCTATTTTAAGAATTGCAGCATTTACAAGCATGGATGAAAATGGAATTGTTCAAGACAGGCTTGTGCAGTTGCTTGAACTGGAGGAAGACAGGTTCATTGCATGATTTCATCAGCAGGTACAAAAAGAACGAGAAAAGGCTTACCATGATAGACACATCAAGAAGAAATCATTTAAGCAAGGATATTTGGTACCGTTATATGACAACAAGTTCATGAATCATCCATGGAAGTTTAGGACACATTGGCTAGGACCATTTTAGGTTTCCTACATCACAGAAGGAGGATTTGCGTAGTTGAATACCCTTAACGATGAATGGAAAGAAGGTTTGGTAAATGGGAGCCGGTTGAAATTGTATTATGACAACCAGATTCCTCGCAAATCTCGATAAAAGTACAATGAAGAAGTGTCTAGGTACTAGGTGTAGTTGAAATTGGGTACCAGACACCAAAAAGACATTTTGGACAAGGAAGGAAGGGATCGAGAAAAACGAAAAGGCTGCTCTGTGTAGTCTGAAGTCAAAGTAAAACAGAAGGGTCAGTCTTGGAGTGACTCGGGATGAGTCACATGTGAGTGTTGGGGGCCTGTTGGCCCTTGGTTATGTAAGGAAGTGAAGATTAAGGAAGAAAGGCGAAGTGCGAACTGCGCGGAAACCACATAGAACGAGGAAGGGTCGAAGTGGGTAAAGAATTAGAAAAGAAGGAACAAAGTGAAGGAAACACTATATGTTGGAAGAGAAGATCAAGAAATACAAAGAATCGAAGAAGATGGATCATGGACAACTCAACAAGTGGAAAAAGACATAAACGGGTGATTTGGAGCACCTCGTGGAAAAGAAGGAGGAACATGCTAGTGAATCCCTTAAAACATGGGTCAAGTGGACCTAGGGTTTGGACCTAGGGTTTTGGAGCTAGGGTTTTGACACCTAGACTTCGATCTAAGGTTGTCTGAGAGTCATGTAATGTATAAATAAAGGTCTAGGAGAGTTGAGAGGGTTTCTTAATGGTTGGATTTTGTTCATTATTAGTCATTGTTCATTGTTGTTTCTATTACTGTCATTGAGAGAAATATTGAGTCTATATTCTAGATCTTCAGTGAGTGCGAAGATCATCCCTGCAGCTGGGTGCACAGAGATGGAAGAGAAAGAGAAAAAGAGAGACAGGTCTACAACTAAGTGCATATATATAATTGTATGTTTTCATCTAAAAAATCAAGAAACACAGTTTTGTGGACGTATCCCTAGGGAGAGAGTGAACCACATATATCTTGTTGTTATTTGGGGTTGATGTTGTGCTATTTTTATCTGTTATATTGTATTTCATGATTGGTATAGATAAGAGATATATCTAACCTCACAAAGTGGGCATAAGAGTGGTAAAGAATACCTAGATTGTGTTGCATTGTGTTTCAGAATCACTTTACATTTCCTCTAGTTGTAGACACCTATGTCCTGCAACCCCCTATTGTAAATTCGGGTGAGACTGCATATTCTTCACAGGTGTTGCCGAAAGGTCCAGTAGTTAGGGCTTGTTGGTGCACTATAAGAGTTGAACCCTGGGTCTACCCCTATGCCAACATATATCTATAAATATCTTTTAACGAGATTCCTCTCACTCTTTAAATCATATAAGGTGGAAATATATAAACTCTCTTACAAAATTCCTCTCACTATTATCTACATATAAGGTGGAAATATAGAAATTTTACAGAATTCCTCTCACTCTTATAATTTATAATGAGTGTATTACAAGCCTTCTAATATACTTTAGGAGATATCTACTTATTCATATTACATTTATAAATATACATATTTACAATGAAATATTTAGATGGTTTTTGTTAATGCTCTGTAAGTTTCCTAGAGGTTGTTAGGAAAGAATAAATCTACGAGAGGTAACTTTATCCAACCACTTAGAAACTGGAATATATCCCTACCAGCTTCATAGAGGGATCTCTCTGTACGATTTATGTGTGTTTTGAACTTAAGATATTAGGTAGCTAAATAAAATATGTTTGTTTTGTTTGTTGTCGTTTTCGTTAAGTTGGCTGAGAGAGATTTACACATCCATTGGGCTATGGGGTCTGTATTTCGAGATGAGAATCTAAACCAAAAAATGAAGGATCCTTTTCACAGGGAGAGATAGTGCATTTGTTGGATTATTTAGCAGTAAAATGTTGAATATCGGAAAAGACAAGAATATCAATCAAAGTAAAGAAGCAGTTAAGAATTTCTTCACTATAATATCAGAAGACGTACATTAAAATATTTCAAAGTCAGAAACAGGGTATACAAAGATAAATCCTGCAACATTCATTACTTTCAAAAATTAGATTTAGAAAACAATACGATAACTGAGCGAGAAGAACATTTAACAGAGAAGAGAAAACATCACCAATAAATAACACGCAAGAATCATGTGAAACGTCTCTTTGTATTATTGGAATATCTCTTGATTAAAATGTTACAGTATTGTAGCTTGCTGGGCGTAAAGATCAACCCTCAATACTTCAAAAAGTGAAGTATTTATAACCAAAATTACAAACAATCCTGTCATTAAAGATCATGATGTGGTAAATCTATTTTTATCTTAACTAACTTAACAAACTACAAAAATCTAGGAAACTGTTTGATGATGTGTCGAAGCTTCATACTGTTATCTGGGTGAACTGTTGGTGAGGCCTCTATATGACCTCGTCTGACTAGATAGCTAACTGGGCTTGGACAACTCATCGACTACTTGATCAGATTGTAAAGCTCTTCCCATCGAAGATGACTGGGAATGACAACTTTGAGTAACCTTCGGTAAACTTCATCCATCTCTGTGTACTTAGCAAAAGTTGGCTTGATGATGAAGATGTACTGGATCTCATGCTGTATGCTGATGTCCACCTGTAGAGCATCTAGGAATGCTTTGCCAGTGATACTGCCTTGTATTCCTAAAAATTTCGAACTATACTTAGACAAAACGACTAGTCTCTTTTTGCAATCAGGGAGCATCATCAATTTTTCATTTATCACCCTTAAACCAGGAAGACCCTTCTTCTGTAGAGCCTCGATCTTGCTGAAAAACCTTTGCACCCCTAGGTCCATAGCATGAACTTTTTCTTCTAGCTATAACATCAGTCCTCTCTTGGTCAGGACCTCCTTTCACATTCGAGGGATCATATCCAATCTTGAGGACCAGTTCCTCCAACATCTTAATCCTGTTATCCTTGGCAAAGGATGATATTTTTTCCAACTTCAACTACGTCTAGACATTATTCAGAGATACTTGTAACTTGGAGGCATGTCACATACCCACTACCTAAATCGGATTTTTCTTTGTCTTCTACCGAATCAGAAGCCCTAAACATCCATGGAGGACTAGCGTAAGCTGGCCCTTTCTCTCTCCCCACTCCCATGTGGTCGCGGGCCACGATCACAAACCGAATAAATGTATTACTTCTTTCATAATTCACGCCTCAGCGCTACAGTGACGTCGAGTCGTTTGACTTGGCAACCACCGAATCCCGATAGGGCTAGTGATTGGCCAATGGGGATGAATCCCTACAGGGTCAGCAAATGGCCAATAGGAACAAATCTCAACAGGGGTAGAGAACCGCTAGTGAGAACACACCCCGTCGCGAGGTTAAGTGGAATACAGGTGGAAAAAAGGGAAACTCGACACAGTAGTCGACATGAAAGGAGGGGGGCCCCACTTCACATGCCACACTATTCCAAACCCCCCCCCCCATTAAATATAGAATGGAAAGGGGTGTCTGGAATCCACTTGAGCGTCGTTGATCATGATGAGTTAATCTCGACCGTTCGAGAGTTGCGTGTCCAATTCCGGACCCCCCCCCATTAAAGGCAGAATGGAAAGGGGGCTCTGGAATGAATCCTCAGTCGTAGATCTGAGCGGGTGGACTCTGGCCATCCATATCTGCTCGCTACTTACCTTTATGCGCATTCGTGCCCCAACGTAAAGCTGGCATTTCTACCTCACATCGCACGGTCATCCCAGACCCAGGATCCTCCGAGAGGATCCTGACCATTCTTCAGAGCATGACCACATGCTAACATCTCGAGGTTTATAAGTCTAGAATTCAGGGTTTGAGAGCATGGGGTAACATTTCCCTTCGGTATCCCGAATGCCGAAACGCCGAAGTGTTGAACGAACCTCAATCGGAGATTAGCCCCTTGGGTTAAGAATTGGTCGATATGACCTCTTCCCATATGACCACAACCTCTCTTCCATCGGGGTTTATCAAGGCGAGAGCCTGACCTATTGTCAACAGGACTCCCGAATCCCCAATTCCTGATTTCCCGAAACTGGTAATCTCTTGACACGTCACCTCCTTAAATTGGACGGCCCACAACTGCTCCGGGGTTTCCACCTTGGAGAGTTTCGATCCCTTGTCACCAGGACTCCCGATTCCGTGATCCTCGATTTCATGTAATGGGATATCTTATGATACATGGCCTCCGTCAATCAGACGACTTAGATCTATCCTAGGATTTCCACAATGGAAAGTCTTGATCTCTTGTCAATAGGAATCCCGATTCCGCGATCCCCGATTTCTCGTAATGGGAGATCTTACGACATGTGGCCTCCGTCAATTAGACGTCTTAGATCTATTCTGGGGGTTTTTGCCCTTATACATTGGAGTCTTGACCCTCGGGTAACTCCTGACAGATCCAACGACTGTCGGGTTTTTCAGCTGAGATCTGACGGCTCGGACAGATTCCCTTCTTGTGGGCTCTCCCACGACTTCCCGAATGTGGAAAGATCCATGGTCCGAATATTCTCATGGACCTTGGGGGTCTACAGTCCTAAACCCTTTTTCTACCCACGAAGACATAGGAAATCTAAGTGGTAAGGCATTTAACGCCCTACTCTCTCCTACCAATCTAACGGTCGGGTGTGACCACAGATTTCCCGACGGAATCTCGTCCATCGATCAACACCTATCGAGGTTAAGGAACTTAACACCTCATCTTCTCCTTCCGATCTAACGGTCGTGAGTGACCGCAGATCTCCCAACGGGATCTCATCCGTCGATTTGTTACTTCATCCTTATGTTTTCATCTCAGTTTTCAAGAGGGTCGTTCCTCCTCATGCAGGGTCACTAAGGCCTTACACCTTCTCAACCGCCTTCCCGGTTCTTGATGGGTTTGTCAAGGAAGGTATTTCTATGGGGAGATTTACTCAGGGTACTACCTGAGGTATGTAAGGATGTTGTCCTCCTAAGAACCAGACGTGAAATCTGAATTTGATCAGTACGCACACAAATAACGAATTCATGAAGACATAAATCATACGTATTCTTTCCATATAAATATACAACTACTAGTACTCATCAAAACACCATACATACATTCTTATAATGAAATCATTCACAGTTTCACAACTTATGAGCATAATTATCAGAATAAGAACATATATATATATCAAGATGCCAGAGGAAAAACACTTATTAGAGATAACACCAGGGTCAAGAAACTGCTGAGATGGGTGCTCGTTTCCACCCAACCGTAGGTTTAGCGACTCCTAGCGGATTTACCACTAGCCACCCTCGAGCTGAGACCACAATGCTGTGAGACTACGTCTTTGTTTGCCAATGACCATGAGCGAAGGTTGCAATCCTTCCTCTCTGCTATCACTCACTCTGCATAATGACAGAGTTCTCCCCTCGCGTCTGCCCCCACAATCGCTTCTACCCCATGCCTTATCCTCTTGCGAGGTTGCGTGTGGCGCGATTACCCTCACACTGATAAGGCATGATGAATCTATGGATGGGAGGTTCACCTGCCATCCCTCATTAAACCATCTACCTACCAGCCTGCAAGACATTTAATTCAGGGCCAGCGAGCTGCTTTTGGTTCTCCGGGCCAGTGGAGTCCAAATACGGTATTAATTCTCGATGGAAGTTAACGCCACCTTTCTAGGTGCCTTCCACCGCCATTGTGGTCTCTTTTTCTGCACATCCCCTCTCAGCAGTCCTGCAATAAATTCAAAATGTTATTCACATTCATTGACCTTTTCCTCAAGGTCCATTTACATCACATATTCACATTTATGAGTTCGCCATAGTTCTTGTCCAGTGCAGTTATATTTACAAGCTGGGGGAAACAGGGTGTTACAAGGCAGCAGTGGAAGCATGTGCCAATGTGGAGAAAACCATTTCTCCAGTTTTCCTGTGCAGATCCATTTGATTAGCTGGATGCACATCCTTATTCTGGAATTCAAAAGTTTCCCTTTTGTAATCAGTGATTACCTTTGGGTATGGCACCTATGCTTGGAGAAATGCCATGTGCATTCTACCCTTCTCAGTGTCGAATGCCGATAACAGTCTGTGTTGTGCAGTCTATGTTTACTTCAAGAACTGAGCATATGTGTTGCTGGTCAACGTCTGATTCTTTTTCTTGATCAAATCATATTTCTCAAAGATACTCAGCTTCGGTCCTATTTTTCTGTCTCAAATAGAGTGTTTGTCTCCCATTCTGTCTGGTTTGCAAACTTCTCTACCTCAGGCCTAGATATGTGAACATACGGGATATTCTTATTTTTTATCCTCATCTCGGAAATTATCCCGCATGGATCATAGTGCCACGTGAAACTAACAAAAAAATTCATTTCTTTTAGTAGTCTGTCTGCTTCCTCCCCAGTGCCTCAATTGTTGCAGATGAAAGACCCAATCTTCCCTTTGATTCTGAGCTACTAATTCTTCTTCAAAGACACAAAATGTATGTCGTCTGAGTTTATCATCTACCTTATGTATTCCATGGAGAAAATTCTAACAGGTAGGTACTTGGGTAGTTTATATGGGGCCAACTCGCACCCATAGACTCTGATCTCAGTATGATTTTGGTACAGGTACTAATAACCAGTCTTTGTAAAGTCCGAGAGATGTAGAATCCTCTGAATTTCCTCATTAATTCTGGGTTTGGGTCTGCCGCTGAGCATACACATCACTGGGTGGTAGAACTGCTCGATGAACCGCTTGAAACTGAATTCTATGGAGTTATGTCTGAGCAGAGAAGTCCATGATGTTACTGCCTGTGGTCTACCATCCTCGTCCATCTTCCGCATAGGAAAAGAAAATTTGTCCGATTGGAAGAAAACGAACAAGTATGCCAGTATTGCAGAATACCAGAACATACCTTCTGTGAAGAAATTTATGAATTGTTCGTGAATGTTGTTCACCAGGAATGTGTTGTAGTCGATCTGTGTAGTGGGTTTCTCATCAATGGAGAAAATAGACATAAATCCCAAAATGGGTTCATCTACCCATTGATTTGAAAAATATCCAAGCAAGGCACATAGTGACGTGATGACGTGGTTTCCTTTTATTGAGAACAAGGAGGAAAGATAAGGGGGGGTTTTAGTGGGGAGATGAGCGAATTGTGGAAGAAAAAGCTCAAAAATATGAGCTCTTTGAGGAAATGACAGCTTCTGGTAGAGCTCTGTGATGATTTCGAGGTTAAAAGGTGTGGCAGATTTGACTCGGGATATCTGCATCATTTGGTCAATGGTTTCTGGTGTGATGAGGAAAATAATTTCCCCGGATGAGGACACAATGGCTCTTTGTTTGGGGATATAATGGGCCTGACACTTGAGGGCGAATTCTGGGAAGTGGTGAATCTGGGGGAAAAGATACAAGGGTAGGTTGTACTCCCAGAGCCCAATTTTGTCACTTTGGTCTAGGAATACTTATTTAAGCCATGACTGTAGGTCTGGGAAGTCAAAATCACATCTTGTGTCTACGATTAAGTAGTCTTTGTCGGCCAGAGGAATCTTATCGAGGTCGACAGGAGGCGAGAGAAAAGGATTCTCCTCACCGTCTGTTCTCTTTGACTTTGGTGCCATCACTGTAACAATACCTGCAAATAAAACAAAGGTTAGTGGGGACGACTGTAGATGTGGGCGACTGACTATAAAGGAGAGGCAAAAGGAGAAAAAACTCTGGTGCGATGACTGGGTAAATGGTGAGGGAATGAAGGGTGAGGGTAGTTTTAAGAAAACGAATATCTGTTGGGCGTGGGAGACACGTCAGCTGGTTAATGGATAAGTTAGCCAGTAATAAATGGCCAACGGGTCATTTAGAGCGTGAGATGGGAGGTGACAATGACTAAAGCATACGGTTGAGTGACGTGGTAGGTATTGATTGGGGGAAAATATCATGGTGAAGGGACTTGCCATGGGTGAACAAGGGAGAAAGACTCACAGAGTTATGGGATGTGACTCTTAAGAAAAAGGTGGATAATTACGTCTTGAGGTGACGAGGTATGTCAGACAGTAATAGGCGGTTGGATTCAGAACCAATGGATTCATGCCACATATAGATAGGGGGGCCACTAGAGGAAAATTCCATTCCGGACCTCCCCCCCCCACCATTAAAGGCAGATCGACCGAGGGGGTCTGAAAAACACCATGAGCTGTTGATTTGCGTGCTTCCTTCTCAATCTCAAATCTGTGCGCGATATTTAAAACACATTCCGGACCCCCCCACCCCTCCTCCGTTAAAAGCAGAATGGGCGAGGGGGTCCGAAATCCAATATAGACTGTAGATATAAGTGTTGAAGCTTGAGCTGTCTAGATGTGCGCATATATTATCTTCGATTCTGGACCCCCCCCCACCATTAAAGGTAGAACAGTCGGGAGGGTCCGAAAAGACTTGTCCACTATAGATCTGGGTGAAAACATCTGAGTCGTTCATACATGAGTTGTGCATAATTGTGAGCATGAAGGCATATGCGCCCAGAAAAACTTAGGATAAGTTCATATCATGGGTTTTCCCAAGATTTTCCATGTTTCTATCACCAAGGGGTTAGACATCAAACCTTTTAAACCTCAAAGACATGGTTCAACATTGATCATCGAGCTGGTTTTATTGAAATAAAGAAAACTACCCTATGTTCTAACCTAAGTACCTATGACAATTAGCCCAGATTAAACTGTTGGACTAAGAAATTACTCTATCCTGGGGCTATCTGACCAAGATTAGGCAGTCTGGTCAGATTTATTCACTAACTAACCTAGATCACTTGGCTAAGATTAAACAGTTTAGCCAAGCTTATTCACTACTCCTATCAACATCAATTTAAAATAACTTGGCCATGCTTGAAAGGTATGGACCAAGTCATCGTTATTGCATCGGGCTCTATTTAATTTCTTTTATGCCCTCTTTTATTCTTTTTCTTTCTTTTTCTGTTTTCTTTTCGTTTTCTTTTTCTTTCTTTTTCTTTTTATTTCTTTTTCCTCAAATTATTTGCAGAATGAAAAAACATTTGCCAAACAAAAACACTAAAGAGATAACATTTCAGACACCAGTTGATCCTATAAATTATGGGGTTATAACAGTGGCTCCACCTAGGGATGGTACTCTCCTTGTGAAGTGCCAAGAATTCTTATTCCTGATGTTATGAAACTTTCTCCATAATCGCCTTTGTTCCTTGATCGATTTTATTTTGAAAATTGAAAGACAATGTTCAACGACTTAGGGCCTTCTCTCCGGGCTTCAACCATATGATCAAAGTTATTCACTCAGAAAATTTCATGCAAAATGAAAGTGGTTTGTACAATGTAAAGTGTGACTTCAGGTCCCTACTAAGGTGGTGAATAATGCTTTAGCATTCTGCCATTTATAGGTCCTCCTGGTAGATCTGTGCCATCACTGTTGTTGGGCAAGAAGGCGTTATTTCCTCTGAATGCTTGAATCATGTATGGTCCCTTCCACAGACTGTCGAATTTTCCATGCTTTCCCGTGTCTTCATTTCAGGAATCCCATCTCAGCACCAAGTCACCTAGCTCGAAATCATCTTATTTGGTTCTTTTGTCAAATATCTTCTTAATGATTTCTTGGAATACCTGAGTCTTGTTGTATACTTCTTCCTTGGACTGCTGCAAATGGATCATCTGGTTTATCCTTCTTTGGGAGTCGTTCGGCTCGGCTTGCATGTATTGCAGCAATTTCATGACAGGAACTCATAAGGAAGTGGGAAAAATTGCTTCTGTGCCATAGACCAGCTGATATGGTGACATACCGATTGACCTTTTGGTGGTCAGTCTGTCGGCCCATAGTGAGAAAACCAACTTGTTATGCCACAACTTTTTGTTTTCTTGCAACGTTTTCTTGATAATGTTTACCAGGGTTTTATTTGATGATTCTGCCAACCCATTTCCCTAAGGGTAATAAGTTGTGGAATGTCCCAAACCGATATGATACTAGTTGTAGAAATCTATGAGTTTCTTAGATCGAAAAGCAGTTGCGTTTTCAGTTATAATCTTTCTAGGACATCCAAAACAGGACAAGATATTATTTTCAATAAATTTAATAATGACAGAATCAGTAGCTTGCCTTCTTGGTACTGCTTCGATCCATTTTGTAAAATAATCTGTGGCAGTAAGAATCCACTTGTGTTGGCCCGAAGAGGGAGGATATATTTCTCCGATGAAGTCTAATCCCCATTGCTGGAAAGGGGCTTCAACGAAGATTGGTTTCAGGGGAAGAGGAATAAGTTTCCTTTTTCCCTTGAACAACTGACATTTATGACACAAAGTCACTTTATGATGCACATCAGCGAATAGTGTTGGCCAATAGAATCTAGCTCTCAGGATTTTATTAGCTGTGGTATTCCAACTCAGATGACCACCACAGTCTCCTGCATGAAAATCCTGGAATACTTTTTCAGCTTCATCCTTCAATAGACAATTTAACAAAATACCTCCAAGATCTTTCCAATATAGATTGCCTTCTAGAATGCAAAATTTTAATGCTTTCAATTTCAAAAACCTAGCTTTAGTTTTGGTCAGACAAGGGGGGGCTTGTAAATTATGCAAAACAAATATCAGGTCTGCGTACCATGGAGAGTTCAAAAATACCTCTTTCATGCTTGGAGTTGCCTGCTCACCTTGTTCATCTACTGCAGCTAAGAAATTAATGTCAAGAGCATGGAAATTTGATTCAGCCATTAAATTTTCTAGACATTGAACTTTAATCAGTTTAGTAGGCTTAATCTCTATGTCATACTGTAGAATGATAGCAATCCATTTTCCTCTTTGGTCGTTTGGATTTTCCTGGGTTAAAATGTCTTTTACTACTGCATTCAGAACATATGCAATGGTGTGGGAATGGATAATATATACTCTAAAATATTTTATGGCTTTCACCAAGGCAAAAGCTTGTTTCTCCATTATTTTATAATTCAAAGAAACATCTCTTAAAGCTTTACTGAAAAAGACTATGGGTTGTTCGTACCCTTCGTCGTTTTTCTGTAGTAATACTGCTGCAATGGTATGTTCAGAGGCGAAAGAAAAAAAGATAAAAGTCTTTGGTGAAGTCAAGACTGATCAAGACTAGAGCATGTGTGAGTGCGCATTTGACTTGTTCAAAAGACTGCTTGGACTTCATGTCCCATTTTATTTTTATCCCTTTTTAACATGTTTGTGATGTTCCTGAGAAGCTCGGCCAGGTTGGGTATGAATCTTCGTAGAAAGTTTATTTTTCCGATGAAAGACTGTAACTCTTTGATATTTCTTGGGTGTTCTAATTTCTGAATGGCCTCGATTATGTTGGGGTCTATCTTAATTCCGTCCTTAGAGATTATGTTCCCTAGAAGTTTACCTTCCTCTAATCCGAAAAGGCTCTTCTTAGGATTCAAAGAAATCCCAAATTTCCTGCATTTTTCAAAAACTCGTCTGAGATGTCGTAAGTGCTCGTAATCAGATTGGGAAAACACAGTTATGTCATCCAGATAGATGACAATAAATTTGTTGAGTTCTTCCACAAAAGCGATGTCCATCTCTCTCTGGAAAGTGGCCCCATCATTCATCAACCCGAAAGGCATTTTCACATACATGAAAGTACCCCATGGTGTTGTGAAAGTTGTTTTCTCTTGGTCATCTGGGTGAACAAGGACCTAATTATAACTTGAGAACCCATCCAGTAAAGAGATTCGACTGGATCCGACTACCTTTTGTAATATGTGGTCCATTTTTGGCAATGGATAGTTGTCCTTCAGAGAGACCTTATTCAAATTTCGGAAATCGATGGAAAGCCTGATTTCTCCGGATTTCTTTCGGGTTGAGACCAAATTTGAAACCCATTTGGAAAATCGTAATGGAACTATGATTTAAGCATCGTATATTTTTTTGATTTCTTTTTCTATCAGGGGAAGTAGCTTGGGATTGATTCTCCTAAGTTTCTGTCTGAAAGGTTTTTGATCTTCTTTTATTGGAATCCTATGTTGTATGATGCTAGTGTCATAAGCTTTCAAGTCCTCGTAACCCCAGGCAAATACGTCCAAATATTCCTTGAAAAGATCAATGTATTTGAGTTTCTTCTCAGGGGGTGATGATTTGGAAAGTTTTACCATCTTGGGTTTCTCTTTTGTCCCTATATTACAATCTTCTACTTCTTGACCACTGGCTTCAATTTTCGGTTTTTTAGCTACATCATTAAAATCAAATAGGTATTCTAAAGGAACTAAACCCCTAGGCAAAACATTACTTTTTAAATGCAAAACATAAACTTCTATCTCATCCTCACCTAACTCTCCTGAATCTATCTTATTTACACTATCATTTCCAAAATCAAGTCTTTTTACATTTTCATCCTCATTTTCTAAGTCTATGTTTGTACACTCGAAATCATTTTTACATTGTAGAAAATCTTCAATTTGATCATCATTACCAAATACCTACCAGTATCTGATGTTGTCTGGAACAATTGGTCTGCACTTCACCTCCACCATGTATGGGCGAGTGGAACGAAAAGGTATCTTGCATGTGGCTGCTGGCGTAGCTAATCCATCTGCTAAAATATTTTGTCCCCTAGGCATCACCTGCAAATCAACTTCAGTGAAACATTTAAGGGCATCCAGAACAACATTCCTATAAGATCTAATATGGGGATGTTTTGTTGCATACTCACCTTTAATTTTTTTGATAATTAATTTGAATCTCCCATTACCTTGATTTGTTTGGCACCAACCTTCTTCAATAGTTTTAGACTGAGCATAAAAGCTTCGTACTCAGCTATGTTGTTAGTGCATTGAAAATTCAGTTTGTAAGAATGGTTTTCCGAATACCTGGATCTGTGATTGTGAAACCAAACTCCTACTCCATCTCCTTCTTTTCTTACGGATCCATCAAAGTCCATGCTCCAGAAATCTGCTGGCAATTCTTCAGTTATCACATTTTTCTTTCTTTTTTCCTCGGTGATTTCTTGGCCTTTGTTCGGACCAGATGTATCTTCTTCCAGCTGAGTGATTTGTTTTCCCATATCACCATAGTTATATAGGATAAAGGAATCTAGGTCAGAATGTGCAGAGTACAGAGGATAGTTATGTGGTTTTTCTTGGCTGCTAACCATGTATTTCATCAACGTTTCTCTGTATAGTCTTCTCTGTTGCCCAAAAACTGGGACAGTGGCATATGACATATCCAAATGCAAAGTACCATTCAACTTGGCCCCCCAAGACCGGGACAACAACATACCATATTTCGGGGGAATGTCTGCGACCACAACATCCATGACCATGCTTTTTGCGGGAATATGAACCAGGGTGATACACAAATCCTTGATCAAACCGATACATCTGAATTTGCTGGAGTCAAAAGAGTGTAAGTCCTTATAAGGTCTGGTAAGCTCAAGTCCCAGTTTTTCCATCACTTCTTTAGGCATCAAATTATGGGAAGCACCCGAATCTAACATAGCATTATGCAGAATCAAGTCATGTATATTAAGGATGATGTAAAAAGGAGCGACAACACCATTGTCAGTTTGACCATCCACTTTAGGTCCGAACAGGAGTTCAGGTTGATCATCGGTAAGGTTTACAGTATCTAAATGATTTGTTGATCCAACGGTTAAGGCCTCCATTCCTATGTCAGGTTCAATTCTCAGTGCTTTGATCACTTGCGACTGGTAAGTGTCCTTACTCATCAACTTGGAAAGAGGAATGGGAATTTTCACTTTGGCTAATTCCCCTTCGAGGTTGAACAGAGTAGGTGTTCTGCTTTGGCTCTGCAATTCTAATTTGTCCACCATAGTCTTCTGAGCAGAAATCTTTGGTGAGTTGGTTGATGAAACCTTAGTCTGCGATGATCTTTTCAAAATGGTAAGGTTTCTTTTTGCTGGATCTTCAACATTACCTTTTTCAGGGATCTTCTCGATAGAAGGCTTGGGGGCTTTCTTGGTTTCAACTATCTTCTTCATTTTGGTTACCTTTTTTGGGGAGCTTCCATCAGTCTTTTTACTTCGCAGATTGTACTGTCGATGTACCTCCATAATGGCATTTTCAAATGCTTGTTTTTCAGTATCTTCAGCTTCTTCGCTCACCTTTGTTTGAGAAAGAAGAAAAAGTTCTTGTTCCTCCTGGGTGAGGAAAATTGCTTCATTATCGTGAATGCCCATGAGGTTTATGTGTGTATCCTTCGGTTCTTCAATTATCTCATGTCCTTCATCGACATAATTTTCTTGTAGGGGTGGTCTAATCTATTGATCAGGACCTCTATGTTCCCTTTGATCCCTAGGATCTCTCTGCCTGATTTGAGGAGGGTTTCTTCTGAAGTTAGGATTCTGAATTTGAGGAGCTGGTGGGTTTTCTCTAGGAGGGTTTCTTTCGGATACAGTAAGTCTCTCCATCATTCTTTCCATTTCTCTGGCTAAGGAATCCAATTTGGAATCAGAAGTTGATGTGGAAGGTTCCTCTTTAATTGTGACTCTCCTCTTTGTCCTCTGTCGTGCTCTTTTTTCCAATAGGTTGGCCTCCACACTTATTGCGCTTTTCTACATGTCCTCCAGGGTGGTGGAGTTTCTTTCCCTTAATTGATACGACATATCATCATCAAAACCATCATGGAATTTTATCAATGCCAAACCTTTTGGAGGTTTAATATTGGCTGGAATTGCATTGTACAGATTGTTGAAACGGGTGCAGTAATCTTGTACTGTCTCACCTTGATTTCTTCTGATGTTTTCGTATTCTGACAAGATCTGGAGAGGATTTTTCTTTACCTCCCATCTGTCTATAAAACTTCTTTGAAACGCTATAAGGTCAAGCACTGAAGCAATGCGTAAGCCTTTGTACCATTTCTTAATGTCACCTGTCAAACTTTGTGCAAACAATCTCATTTGAACGTCAACTTCATCTACTTCCTGTAGGTAAAAATAGTCATTCATTTTATCCACATATTGTTGTGCATTCAAGGGTCCTGTGCCATCGAACTGAGGAAGTCTTGTTTGATAATCCTGGCGCATAGCATGAAGAGGTGCGACCAACACCAAGGGAGCATACCTGGCTACCATGATAGGTGGAGAAGGCGGGACAAAAACCTGGATGATAGGTGGGGTGGTGAAAGAAGATGAGGATGAGGAGGGGCTAGCTGGCACAGAGTGAGTGGTTTGAGGTTTAGCAGTGGGAGATAGAACTTCAGGGGTCCTGGGTTGCAATACGGTTGGGTCTAGAACTGTTTCAACCACAAAGCTATCAGATTTTGTTCTAAACAGGCTTTGTTAAAAAAGGATGTCAAAGTCAAGATCCTGAAGGGAAACAAGCTCCTCTGGAATAGAAGGGGACCTATGAAGGGGACTATGACTTACTAAACCTTCTACAATGGTCTTTTTCCTAAGCAAATTTTCTGGATTATCGGTTGCTATTGCAGGTTCTGGGTCTGGGTGAGATCGAGTATAATCTCTTTTGGGAGCCAGATTTATTTTTGATTTATATATATATATTTTTAGTTTTATGAATCCGAAAATTAATATTTGCAAGCTTTAACAACCTCTAAACATTATTTCTTTTTCAGACTTTATGATTTTCTTAGAAACAAAGCTTTCTTTTAAGGAAAAGAAAATGTGGGGTTGAAAAATTCTTCCCCAGTATGGTTGCCACTATGTTAACGCTCTGTAAGTTTCCTAAAGGTTGTTAGGAAAGAAGAAATCTACGAGAGGTAACTTTATCCAACCACTTCGAAAATGGAATCTAGCCCTACCAGCTTCAGAGAGGGATCTCTCTGTACGATTTAAGTGTGTTTTGAACTTAAGATATTAGGTTAGCTAAATAAAATATGTTTGTTTTGTTTGTTGTCATTTTCGTTAAGTTGGTTGAGAGAGCTTTACACATCCATTGGGCTATGGGGTCTGTATTTCGAGATGAGAATCTAAAACAGAAATCAAAGTATCCTTTTCACAGGGCGAGATAGTGCATTCGTTGGATTCTTTAGCAGTAAAATGTTGAATAGCGGAAAAGACGAGAATATCAATCAAAGTAAAGAAGCAGTTAAGAATTTCTTCACTATAATATCAGAAGACATACATTAAAATCTTTCAAAGTCAGAAACAGGGTATACAAAGATAAATCCTACAATGTTTGTTACTTTCAAATATTAGATTTAGAAAACAATCCGATAACTGAGCAAGAAGAACATTTAACAGAGAAGAGAAAACATCACCAATAAATAACACACAATAATCATGTGAAACATCTCTTTGTATTAATGGAAGATCTCTTGATTAAAATGTTACAGTCTTGTAGCTTACTGGGCGTAAAGATCAACCCTCAATACTTCGAAAAGTGAAGTATTTATAACCAAAATTACAAACGATCCCGTGATTAAAGATCAGGACGTGGTAAATCTATTTTTATCTTAACTAACTTAATAAACTACAAAAATCTAGGAAACTGTTTGATGATGTGTCGAAGCTTCATGCTATTATCTGGGTGAACCATTGGTAGGGCCTCTGCATGACCTTCTCTGACTTGATAGATGACTAGGCTTGGATAGCTCATTGACTACTCGATCATATTGCAAAGCTCTTCCCATGGAAGATGATTGGGAACGATGACTTTGAGTAACCTTCGGTAAACTTCATCCATCTCTGTGTACTTAACAAAAGTTGGCTTGATGATGAAGATGTACCGGATCTCATGCTGTATGATGATGTCCACCTGTAGAGCATCTAGGAATTCTTTGCCAGTGATACTGCCTTGTATTCCTGAAAATTTCGAACTATCCTTAGCCACAACGGTTAGTCTCTTTTTGTAATCGGGGAGCATCATCAATTTGTCATTTATCACCCTCAAACCAGGAAGACCCTTCTTCTGTAGAGCCTCGATCTTGCTGAAAAACCTTTTCACCCCTAGGTCCATAGCCTAAAAATTTTCTTCTAGATGTAGCATTAGTCCTCTCTTGGTCAGGACCTACTTTCACATTCGAGGGATCATATCCGATCTTGAGGACTAGTTCCTCCAACAAATTAATCCTGTTATCCTTGGAAAAGGATGATATTTTTTCCAACTTCAACTGTGTCTGGACATTATTAAGAGATACTTGTAACTTGGAGGCAGCAGTGGAAGCATGTGCCAATGTGGAGAAAACCATTTCTCCAGTTTGCCTATGCATATCCATTTGATCAGCTGGATGCACATCCTTAGTCTGGAATTCGAAAGTTTCCCTTTTGTAATCGGTGATTACCTTTGGGTCTAGCACTTGTGCTTGGAGAAATGCCATGTGCATTCTACCCTTCTCAGTGTCGAATGCCGATAACAGTCTGTGTTGTGTAGTCGATGTTTGCTTCCAAAACTGAGCATATGTGCTACTGGTCAACGTCTGATTCTTTTTCTTGAACAAATCGTATTTCTCAAAGATACTCAGCTTTGGTCCTATTTTTCTATCTCAAACAAAGTGTTTGGCTCCCATTCTATCTTGTTTGCAAACTTCTCTACCTCAGGCCTAGATATGTGAACATACGAGATATTCTTATTTTTTATCCTCATCTCGGAAATTATCCCACATGGATCATAGTCCCATGTGAAACTAACAAAAAACTTCATTTCTTTTAGCAGACTATCTGCTTCCTCCCTGGAACCTCAATTGTTGCAGATAAAAAACCCAATCTACCCTTTGATTATGAGTTGCTGCTTCTTCTTCAAAGACAGAAAATGTATGTTGTATGAGTTTATCATCTGCCTTATGTATTCCATGGCGAAAATTCTAACAGGTAGGTACTTGGGTAGTTTATATGGGTCCAACTTGCACCCATAGACTCTGATCTCAGTATGATTTTCGTACAGGTACCAATCACCAATCTTTGTAAGGTTCGAGAGATGTAGAATCCTATGAATTTCCTAATTAATTCTGGGTTCAGGTTTGCCGCTGAGCATACTCACCACTGGGTGGTAGAACTACTCGATGAACTTATTGAAATTGAACTCTATGTAGTTATGTCTGAGAAGAGAAGTCCATGCTGCTAGTACCCGTGGTCTACCATCCTCATCCATCTTCCGCATAGAAAAAGAAAATTTGTCCACTTGTAAGAAAATGAACAGGTATGCCAGTATTGCAGAATACCGGAACATACCTTCTGTGGAAAAATTTATAAATTGTTCGTGAATGTTGTTCGCCAGGAATGTGTTGTAGTTGAACTGTGTAGTGGGTTTCTCATCGGTGGAGAAAATAGACAGAAATCCCAAAATGGGTTCATCTACCCATTGATCTAAAAAATATCCAAGCAAGGCACATAGTGATGTGATGACCTAGTTTCATTTTATTGAGAATGGGGAGGAAGGATAAGGGGGTTTTTAGTGGGGAGCTGAGTGGATTGTGGAAGAAAAAGATAAAAAATCTAAGCTCTTTGAGGAAACGAAAGCTTCTGGTAGAGCTCTGTGATGATTTTGAGGTTAAAAGGTGAGGCAGATTCGGCTTGGGATATTTGCATCATTTGGTCGATGGTTTCTGGTGTGATGAGGAAAATAATTTCCCCAGATGAGGACATAATGGCTCTTTGTTCAGGGATATAATGGGCCTGGCACTTGAGGGAAAATTCTGGGAAGTGTTGAATATGGGGGAAAAGATACAAGGGTAGGTTGGACTCCCAGAGCCCAATTTTGTCACTTTGGTCTAGGAAGACTTCTTTAAGCCATGAATGTAGGTCTGCGAAGTCGAAATCGCATCTTGTGTCTGTGATTAAGTAGTCTTTGTCGACCAGAGGAATCCTGTCGAGGTCGATAGGAGGCAGGAGAAAAGGATTCTCCTCACCTTCTGTTCTCTTTGACTTTGGTGCCATCACTGTAACAATACCTGCAAATAAAACAAAGGTTAGCGGGGACGACTGTAGATGTGGACGACTGACTATAACGGAGAGGAAAACAGGGAAAAAACTCTGGTGCGACGACTGGGTAAATGGTGAGGGAATGAAGGGTTAGGGTAGTTTTGAGCAAACGGATATTCGTTGGGTGCAGGAGACAGGTTAGCTAGTTAACGGATAAGTTAGCCAGTAATAAATGGCCAACGGGTCATTTAGAGCGTGAGATAGCAGGTGACAATGAATGAAGCATATGGTTGAGTGACGTGGTGGGTATTGATTGGGGGAAACGATCATGGTGAAGGGACTTTCCATGGGTGAACAAGGGAGAAAGACTAACAGAGTTATGGGATGTGAATCTTAAGAAAAAGGTGGATAATGACATCTTGAGGTGATGAGGTATGTCAGATAGTAATAGGCGGTGGGATTCAGAACCAATGGATTCATGCCATGTATAGATAGGGGGCCCGCTAGAGGAAAATTCCATTCCGGAGCCCCCCCCCCACCATTAAAGGCAGATCGATCAAGGGGGTCCGAAAAACACCATGAGCCGTTGATTTGCACGATTCCTTCTCAACCACAGATCTATGCATGATCTTTAAAACACATTCTGGACCCCCCCCCCCCTCTGTTAAAAGAAAAACGGACGGGGGGGTCTGGAATCTAATGTAGACCATAGATCTAGGCATTGAAGCTTGATCCATCCAGATGTGCGCATATATTATCTCCGATTCCGGNAGAATGGTCGCGGGGGGGGGGGTGTCCGGAAAGACTTGTCCACTGTAGATATGGGCATGAACATCTGAGCCATTCATACATGAGCTGTGCATAATTGTGAGCGCGAAGGCATATGTACCCAGAAAAACTTAGGATAAGTGCATTTCGTGGGTTTTCCCAAGCTTTTCCATGTTTCTATCACCAAGGGGTTAGACATCAAACCTTTTAAACCTCAAAGACATGGTTCAACATTGATCATCGAGATGGTTTTATTGAAATAAAGAAAAATTCCCTATGTTCTAACCTAAGTACCTATGACAATTAGCCCAGATTAAACTGTTGGACTAAGAAATTACAATATCCTGGGGCTATCTAACCAAGATTAGGCATTCTGGTCAGATTTATTCACTAACTAACCTAGATCACTTGGCTAAGATTAAACAGTTTAGCCAAGCTTATTCACTACTCCTATCAACATCAATTTAAAAGAACTTGGCCATGCCTGAAAGGTATGGACCAAGTCATCGTTATTGCATCGGGCTCTGTTGAATTTATTTTATGCCCTCTTTTATTCTTTTTAATTTTTTTTCTTTTTTCTTTTCTTTTTCTTTTCCTTTTCTTTTTCTTTCTTTTTCCTCAAATTATTTGCAGAATGAAAAATCGTTTGACAAACAAAAAAACTAAAGAGATAACATTTCAGTCACCAGTTGATCTTATAGATTATAGGGTTATAACAATTTTCTTATGGACTCATTCTTCCCATTGTATTGGGATGAGTCTCTATTATTGGACAAATTGGTAGGTGCGGACACTAACAGATCTCCCTAGATCCACCTAGATCTAGAACAAAACAAGACAGAACATGATGCTTTCCTTAAGTTTTAAATATTGAATTTACTAACTAAAGAAGGATGGATTACATACCATTTAAATGTCGCTTCCTCTCTCCATCGCCATCCTAGATCCATTCCAACGCTCATACAATGATGATCCTACAAAAGAACGCAACCAACCAAAGTGATAACAATAGCATAAACTCAATATAAACCTATGTATGTGATCAAGGAATCATACAATAAAACACAACAAGCTTTATAGGAAAGCATCATATTACTGTATCATATTAAATGTGAAAGAGAGATTACAACCATGGCCTTGAAGTCGTAAGGTCCCTTCCAACTGTCCTTCATTCCCTACACACTTCCACTCCAAGAATTCTGAGAGCATAGATCTGATAATATTCACAATCTATCTTGACAAAGGCAAATCTCAAATCCACTCCAACCAAGCTAATAATTCCAAGCCAACCAAAGCTAACAAGCTCAAGAATCCAAAGCTAATCTCAAGCTTAAGAACCCCTTCTCCATGAGAGATCCTCTCCTTTTATAAGTTGAAGAGGATAAGGTGAGGAGGTTAGGATGATCCCACTAAATCATGAAAGCGAGTAAGATCCAAACCATTCGGATGCCACCTCACCATAGAAGTTTCTTCTTCTAGAAGATTCGAGAAAACGCTCATTTTTCCCACGTGTAAGCATTCTCACACCCTGCTAATAGTGCAACCTGTGAACTGTTCGCACCCTATCTATGATGCGGCCTGCGAGAATTAGGCATTCCCGCACCCTAATACATAGGAAGCCTGCGAACTTCCTTTTTTATAAGGTTTTTACAAAGGAAAATGCAACTTCTTTTCTCAGGAAAAGTTCTTCTCCCTTCTCTCTTCAGGAACTCAGGTCACTGACCCCTCTGAAGGAAACANATAGGTTTACATCATTAACGGTCATAGGGATGATGAAAATAATGTGTAACAGAGAGCCCCCCAAAGTATGAAGTTAGAACAGAGTGATAGCTGAAATACTTTGTCGAGTGTGTGTAGGGAACAAGGAACAGTCGGTCGGAAACCTGCCAACAAACAAGGAAATACAGTACAATAATATATCATCACTGAGGTAGGCATTCCCATACTCAGAATACAAATGAATCAAAGCATAAATGCCGACATGTGAAGATCCATGTCAAGTAAGACAGGTCATGGCCACCAAACATACACTGTGGATCCGTTCCAATATGACTCAAATCTGAACATAGCCACCAAAAATACACTGTGGATCTATGTGTTAAAGACTCAAATTTGAACATAGCCACCAGACATACAATGTGGATCTATGCAACAGTACACTGAATATACTCCAACACAACCTGGATTTGTCAAAAAAATAGCCAGGGTCTTCATCTCCACCACTCTATAGTACGAATCTAACCATGTGAGTACATGTGTCGAAGTCAAACATGGTAGAAACCAATTGATTACTAGTCATTAGTGTATACTGTTAACAAGTGCGAGGTAAATCACCATTAGTGTCAATGACTCCCAAGGTACACTAGTACAATCCAACGAATGTGAATTAATCAGCTGAAGTCGAACACTCGACGAAATCTCTTGATCATGGGTCAATAATGAAAACCCATTGTCGAAAGCGAGGAAACCTGTCATTGAGGCATGCAAGTTCCAAGGTACCAATTAGTTTCTAAGTCTAATTCCTGGATAATGAGTTGAAGTCGACAGGAAAAGACTCGTCACAGGAGGGCCTTAATTTATCCCACATCAATGACATGAAACAAGTAGCAAGATTTGACGTAGATTAGAGTAACAAGTGATTTAGGACTGACTCAGGGATGGCCGACGCAATAGAAGGCTTAAAGACTGCAAAAATGGCCAACGCAATAGAAGGATTTTCGGGTTGAACTTCTCTTTGAACATATTGACAACACGACAACTGTATTGGAAACACTGACTCAACAACAACGATCACAGACCAATTTGTAATATTATAGGAGTATGATCAAGAGACAAGTAGATTTTCCAACCTAGACACAAGGCGAGTGAAAGGGTATCATGTTCAAAAATGACTCTTCCATGGAATACAGGTTTAGACACAATTCTTTCCAAATTTTTCCCCCACCATTTCTGGCGAGTACCTCTTTATTTTTACGCAAGCTTGAGGAGGATACCATATGCTTGTAAATGTAAGCTCATCCTTCAGACGAGTCCCTCAGAGTATGTTTAACGAACCTTAGGAAGGAGTGGTTCGGTCCCATTACAGGTCTGTYGATGTTTGTTTAACGAGTCCAAAGATAGAAAACTCGAAGGTTTTTCATGATTATAGAGTTTGGAAAAACACTTAAAAGAGAAATCTCTCAGTTCATTTTTTGTAAAATAGTCTGATGAGACCGAAAAGAGATAAATTATCGCCCAACAAACGCTTTATTCAAATACTTTAACGAGCATGAAAATAGCAAGGTCCCTCGGCAATCTTTTCATGTTTAGAGAGTCTGAAAAGAGATTAAAGGAAACTCCAGGGGGTTCCTTTTTCATATAACCTTTACGAGTCCGAAAAAGTGATAAAAGTATACTCGGTTACATTCTCATTGATTTACGAGCACGAGAAAGAACAAAGACTAAGCTCGGTAACTTATTATCATGTATTTACGAGCATGAGAAAGAACAAAGACTAAGCTCAGGATTGTTTTCATTTTTACGCAAGCTTTAAAACAAAACAAAACTATGCTTGTGATAGATTTTAATTTTTACACAAGCTTAAAAACTAAACTAAACTATGCTTGGACCTGGTTTCATTTTTACACAAGCTTGAACCATAGGAAACTATGCTTGAGGTAGGTGGTTTCATTTTTACACAATCTTGAACCATAGAAAACTGTGCTTGCAACTTCCCAACGCATAACACATGGATGGTTGGTACTTAGCCCCCTAGCTTAAGAAACTAGCGACTCTACTTCAGCATGAAGTCCAAAGGCTGAAAGTATTGCCCCCCAAGCTTCGTTTCATCCAACGTCAAAGGCGAAGGAAATGATGCTTCAAATACTAGAGTAAGGGCTTGACTCAAACAGAGAGGGGGAAAACTATTTCATTTTTGAACGAGCTTGACATAGAAACAAGAACTATGCTTGTAACCTCTGTTTCATTTTTTAACAAGGTTTCCACAGAGACAAAAAACTATCCTCGTGTGTGGTTTTATTTTTTAACGAGCTTGAAATTAGAAAACTATGCTCAAGTCTGGTTTCATTTTTAAATGAGCTTGAAATCAGAAAATCATGCTCAAAGACCTCTGTTTCATTTTTTAACGAGGTTGCCTCAGAGATGCAAAAAATATACTCGGAGTCTTCTTGATCATGGATTCCAATAGGACAATGCTCCATAAGGAAACCATGTCAAGGGACAAAACTCGGTCATGGCTTCCAAGAGGTCTTCACTGGAAGGAAGAAACACACTCTGGAAGGACACCATATCGAGGGTTGTGACAGGAGTAAAGAGATCAAGCTCTAACAACCCTATCGAAGAGATCACCATGTCAACTACTGAATCTAAGTCATCAGAAGTTGAATCCATGGCTGACAATGCCACATAATTGACCTGTGGCGGGGGCGATACTGTCTACATATAAGAACCATTTAGGGAGGCAATCCAAGCAGGGTCAATGAATGAAAGTTGATAAACAGTCACAACTCGTCCATCGTGAGGGAAAGATATCACACGAAAAAGAGTAGACACAATAGCTTTCATGGCATAGACATAATCTCTCCCAAGGAGTAAAGCAAAATCCAAGGGGTCTTGGACTACCATGACATCAATAAAGACAGTTTTCCCTCCCAAACTTATAGGAAATTGAGGAAGGGTCCCTAAAGGTTGACTGGTTCTTCTGTTAAAATCTAACAGATTCTGTGTAACCGGCGCAAGTGGAGGATAACCCAAATATTTCCAAGCAATAGAGGACAAAATACTAATGGACGAACCTTCATCTATCAATGTCTGAGGAACATCCCGACCACAAACTTGCACTGTAATCTGGAAAGGAATGTAAGAGGGAAGATGAGGTCTAGTTAGCACACCCCAATCAAAACAGATGGGCTCATTACTTGGAGGGGGTCCTACGGGAGAAGGAGGAATACCCCTCGGCATGGGAGATTCTGTATCAATGAGAAAAACATGGGCAATATCGGGTTTACTCTCTAGCGGGAGAGTAGGATCGACCGATAGAGAGATCAGATCGACCACTTGGGTTTCATTCTCCAAGGGGAGAATGGGGTCAACAGGTGGAAACGGATCGACCACGTGGGTTTCACTCTCTAATGAGAGAGTGGGGTTGACCGAGGATGGGATCGGATCAACCACTTGGTCTACTGGTTCATCCAAAGACGTGACCAGATTGACCACTTGATCAACCGGACTGACCGATAGGGGAACCAGATTGATCATTCCATCAACTACAGGTGGGTTGAGAGAAAGCTTACGGTAAGCAACTGGAAGTTGAGGTTGTGAAACAGTTATGTCTTCCAGTAATTTCGAGGCTTCATCCATACGAGGGAAAAGGTGAGTTAGATGACTCCCTTTGCATAACATACACGAGAACTTGACTCTACTTTTCTTCTTCCCAATGGTATCTTGACTAGTTGACGGGGGGTCATCAACATGTTGTTCAGAGGCTGACGATATGGGTTGGCTAGGGCATGTAGACCATGCATCTATAACCTTGGATAGACCAGGGCAATCCTTAAGAATATGGCTACCCTTACAAAGCCTGCAAGGGTACTTGGGCTTACGGGTTGTTTGGGTGATCTTGACATCATCAACACTCCCAACAGGATTAACTGTAACTGGTTTCTTTCCAACATGTTTAGCAGTGGTTGGAAGCTTTGACCCTTGTTTATCTTTCTTCTTCTTATTCACCGAGTTACTAGCTTCATAACTTTCTCTCGACAAAGAAGATGGAACGGAAGGCAACCTTGCAAGTGAAGAAAGTGAAGAAGACCTTACTAGTGAAGACGGTGAAGGATCAACATGAGGTTGATGTTCTTGGGGGGAAGTGCTTACGACCGAAGCACTTACTGCATTCGGGATTACCTAAGTGGAAAACAACCACACCGACAATCCAATTGTGAGACCTGGAAGGCTCAAAGTA
>ML777888.1:396143-406209 GCA_009831015.1 Picea engelmannii
CAAAAATCCAATCTAGAGTCCTCTAAGGAAAACAAACAACACACGCTAAAAATCTAGTAAGCAAGCAAGCAAACAAAACCTTCTCACAATGAACGCACTAGTTGGTGATGAAATCCAACATCACGGGAACAATGTAAGAAGGGACTGAGATAGAGTGGGTGGAAAAGTTACATTGACGACCTGCTCAACGGACTTACACCCTGGTGCAATCTCCCACACATAATCATGGGTATACCCTCCAAGGAGCCCGAGTGAGTTTGGCCAACGTCGATTCCAGGTACCGTGAAGACTTGCCCCTCCACAGTCACCTTGTGTAAAGACCCTAAAGAGATAGGTCACTAAGGTTACCACTGACAACAATAAATCCTAGGGGGGACAGTCGACAGTCCGATCCACACACAAGGGCAGGGTATCTAGCCCGAAATCAACTTGAGAGGCTTCCACTCATCATTGTGTGTATACCTTCAAGTGACCCCCATAATACGTGCAATCTCTACACCAAGACCAAAAAGGCAGGGTGAGTAACTCTGCCAGTCTCAATGCGACCTCGTGATTGACCCTTGTGTTAAAAGGGCTTCCCAGGACAAAATGAAGTAAGTGGATTTAACCGCTCCCTAACTCAAGATTATATGTTTGTTTGCAGCTTTGGAAAGTTATCTTTCACACCTATTCCAAAGCCCTACAACTAATCTAATGTAGGTTTGCTACCAAAAAATAAAAAATGTCTAATCAATTTTTATAAGTGCTTTATTTTATGGCTATTGTTACTCAAAAGGAAAATGGCGTGGACAATATGGTGTTTTGACCGACTCAAAAATTATGCAAAGATATGAAGATGCAATTTTTTCATTTCGATGAAAGCTATGCTGCGAGAAGGAGAAAACATTTATCATTCCCATATGGACGATGTCCAAAAATATATTAAGCTCATCAATATAAAGATTCTCAAGAAAAGAGAAAAAGGTATTGAACACCAATGGCCCCCCCCGGCCATGAGGGGGAAATTTTTTCATAATTTAAGATAAAAAAATGCCAAGAATCATGCAATTTCGCTACTTCAAATGCAAGGATGCCCCCAATATAATATAAAGAAAGAAATTAAATCTTTTTGTTTAAAAAATTTCACTAAAAGAAATAATGAACTTTCTTAAAACAAATAAACCCAAACTAAAAGTTCTCTTTTAAAGTGAACTATTCAGAAGAAATCTGATCTTTCCCTAAACAATTCTAAAGAAAACACATGCTTTTTAATTGAAAGACACTCAAAGCAAGAGACTAATCCTTCAAAACCAAACAAAGCAAAGATGGATAAAAGAAACTCAAAGAATGTCAAGAAGACTGTAAACAGATCAATATAGGCTCCAAAAGTTCCATCCAGTTGTTCAAAGCAAAAACTGGGCATCAAAAAATGACAAGATCCAATCCAAATATTTTCACAAACAAGTTCGCAGGCTGGAAGTATATTACAGTGCGAGAATTAGGTATTCTCGCAGGCTAGACATTGATAGGGTGCGATAAGTTCGCACTGAACCTAACAACAGGGTGCGAACATCAATGACTCTCGCAGTCCACAGACAGGTACAGTGCGAGAATGTCTGTAATCAAAGAAAATTATGAAAAAGGACAGGGAATCTAAGTGAACTTATAGATCCAAAGAGTTTGTATGGATGTCCCACAGACTCAGAGACCAGAAAACAAGCAATCAAAGCAAGGGAAACTAGACTAACTAGGAAACAATCCGTTCCCCAGTGGAGTCGCCAATTTTGTTATCGGACAAATCGGTAGGTGTGGACACTAACAGATCTCCCTAGATCTAGAACAAAACAAGACAGAACATGATGTTTTCCTTAAGTTTTAAATATTGAATTTACTAACTAAAGAAGGATGGATGACATACCATTTAAATGTCGCTTCCTCTCGCCATCGCCATCCTATATCCGTTCCAACGCTCATACAATGATGATCCTGCAAAAGAACGCAACCAACCAAAGTGATAGCAATAGAATAAAATCAATATAAACCTATGTATGTGATCAAGGAATCATACAATAAAACACAACAAGATTTATAGGAAAGAATCATATTACTGTATCATATTAAATGTGAAAGAGAGATTACAACCATGGCCTTGATGTCGTAAGGTCCCTTCCAACTGTCCTTCGTTCCCTACACACTTCCACTCCAATAATTCTGAGAGCATAGATATGATAATATTCACAATCTATCTTGACAAAGGAAAATATCAAAGCCACTCCAACCAAGCTAATAATTACAAGCCAACCAAAGCTAACAAGCTCATGAACCCAAAGCTAAGATCAAGCTTAAGAACCCCTTCAACATGAGAGCTCCTCTCCTTTTATAAGTTGAAGAGGATAAGGTGAGGAGTTTAGGATGATCCCACTAAATCATGAAAGAGAGTAAGATCCAAACCATTTGGATGCCACCTCACCATAGAAGTTTCTTCTTCTAGAAGATTCGAGAAAACACTCGTTTTTCCCACGTGTAAGCATTCTCGCACCCTGTTAATAGTGCAACCTGCGAACTGTTCGCACCCTAGATATGATGCAGCCTGCGAGAATCGGGCATTCCTGCACCCTAATACATAGGAAGCCTGGAAACTTCCTTTTTTATAAGGTTTTTACACAGGAAAATGCAACTTCTTTTCTCAGGAAAAGTTCTTCTCCCTTCTCTCTTCAGGAACTCAGGACACTAACCCCTCTGAAGGCAACAAATAGGTTTACATCATTAACGGTCATAGGGATGATGAAAATAATGTGTAACAGTCTCGTAGCTTCCCACCTATGACAATGCCTCTGACACTAATGTTGAATTTGAAATTGAATCTGATGCAGAATTTGATGTTGAATCTAAGAAACCATTAGACCAAACTGTAGGCCTTCCTAGTAACCTATATAACCGCTCCTTGCGAACAACAAGCATTATTTATCTGTTTGGAGTGTCTTCCCTTGAATACACAAGTACCTCACCATTCTAAAATGAAATTGCATAGCATTCATCTTCAAATGACACAACTGAGAGTAGGCTTACCTTTAATTCTAGAACATATAACATATGTTCTATTCCCAAAAATACTCCTGACTCGAGCTGGAATATTACATATCCATACCCTCTTAATGTTGGCCATAGTGTCATTGTTGGATTGTCATTGATGTAAAAATTCGATATCATTGATGTGATGATAAGTTGAGATAAAAGCTTAGGAGGGTTAGTGAATGAAGATCAAAGCTCAGAAGAGATGTCACAATGAATTTCAGAAGAATCGTTGGAGGACCAGTCAATAGTATATAATGGATGATGTTGAATAGTTGGACGATATGAAAAGATTAAAGATCAAGAGAGTTAAAGAATGAATATTGAAGCTCAAAAGAGATGGCACAATGAATTTTAGAAGGATCGTTGCAGGACTAGTCAACAGTATATAATGTTGATGTCGAACAGTTGGACGATATGCAAAGATTAAAGCTCAGGAGAGTTAATGAATGAAGATCAAATCTCAGAAGAGATGGTACGTTGAAACTTAGTAGGTATGCAATGATGAAACTCAGATCAAATCAAGACCATTGATGCACAATCGCCAGATCAACGACATGGATGAATTGTGGAGAGAGAAAGAAGAATTAAACTACTCACTAGTTACAATCCCGCAATCGGTCTAGATTGTTAGATCTCATAAACTCAAATATCGACGACTGTGGTTGATCCAACAAACGATTAGATTAATTCAGATTTATTCATGACCGTCGGATGCGCAATCGCCAGATCAACGATAGGGATATATTGCAAAGATCGAAAGGATAATTAAACATCATTCTATTTCCAATCCTGGAATTAGTCAGGACCATCATATCAACGATTGTGGTTGACTCAAAGATCAATGATTGTGGTTGACTTACCAATAATGCACAACTTCAAATTGTGGAGTTATGGTGATGCATTAAATCACTCACAAGTTGTGGTTCCGCAGCCATCCTTGATTGTGGATCTGCTTCAAGAGTCTTCATAACCATTGGATCACTTAAAAGTGGAAGAATAGGATAAGTAGGGAAAAATTTGAGAATTTGATTATCCGAATACCCGTCAGCCGTTGGATCACCTTTTAGTGGAAGGACAGGATAAGATGAAAGATATGAGATCTTGATTATCCGAATTCCCATCAGCCGTCATATTAAAATTAAGTGGAAGGATAGGATAAGCAGAAAGGATGAGTTCTCGATTATCAAAATACCCATCATCCATAAAATCATTCTAAAGATGTGAGGAGGTTAAGCTATGGAAAAATATCACTTCAAAATTTTGAGTTTGAGATTTGAAATTCCTGAAGCTTGGAGACCCAGAGAGCCGAAATAAATTCTCGACCGCCGGATCATCTGAAGTAAGCCTCAACCATCTGATTCAAGAGGACATGTGGCAGACCACATAAACAAGGATGTGTGGGATATCTACGTCAATAGACCATGTCAACAAATACATATGTAATATCACGTCAGCAGACCACATCAACAAAGACGTGTGGCATACCATGTCAACAAGAACGTGTGGAAAAATACCACGTCAGAAAGTACACATGGCATAATCAGATGATGACATGTGTGAAGAGGAAATTGGCTTGTTCCATGTCAACACGTGACGTCAATAAATTACGTCACTCCAGAAGAATTACTTTGGGAGTTTCACCACTAGCAAATGACAAAAGATTTGAAGTCCTGAAGGACGAAATCCCAGAGTAGACATGGTTCATCCGATCTAAAGAAACACTTCGAGATCATTCTTATTTGTCGATCTACTACAGTGGAAGGATAGCGTAAGTTGAAATAGACAAAGTCCCATAGTAAAAGGTGGTCATCCATCACGATGCTTGATTAAGTCCTAACATTCAGATTAAACAATGAAATGATGACTATAAGGATCAAATTTGACCATTGATTTGTTTCCACGAAATAAACCTTATGATCTGATTCGAAGGTTTGAAAATTTGAAAACCCAAAGTTTTGAAGGGAGAAGTTCTGTCAACCGTTCATATCATCAGAAGATTGAATCATGACCGTTGAAATTGATAAGCGCTCAAGTGCTCGTTTGGCCTAGTGTCTGGTCATTGTCGTTTGTCATATGATATAAGAGATTTAAATGAAAATATAATACATCGTTGTAATTGGTAAGACCATGGTTCTGTAATGCTCAGTCACATGTAATGGTTTTAAGGAAGTGCCTCCATAGAATTCGGTTTTTGTGAAAATAAAAAAGATTAGGGATCGAGTTTAAAGGATGAAATTGATCCATATGTGATCAATTTACGAAAAGCCTTCACAGTAAAAATAATAATCAGTGATTATGGTTAAGCTAAACAAAGAGGTGCGATTGTTCAAAACCAAGGGACACAGTGTATCACTCTCACACCATTTTGAAGAATATATAAATGAGGAAGAGTGTTGAGAATAAAAGTGTCTCTACACTCCGAATCAAAGAATATATTAAATCAGAGAAGCAGAGAGAGATGTTGTAAAAGACTCGATACAAAAGTTTGTCTAGATTCAGACAATCAAGAATGGTTGGGTGGTGTAAGGGTAAGTTGGTTACTGCAGAGGGAGTTGGTGCTTCCTTGTAAGTTGTAGCTAACTAAACATGGGGTTGTAGCCTCCTACCAGTTGGTGCTAGTGAATACGGGTGTGGATGCATCCTAATTAGTTGGTGTTGATTGCAAAGGAAGAATATATTCCTTCTATGTAACATGTAAAACAAATTTTGCAGTTTAGAAAAACGTTTATGGTTTTTCCCAATTGGGTTCCACGATAAAATATTGTGTCAAAATTTTGTTTGCATAAATAAAAGAAAATGATAAAATTATTATGTCACTGATTCACCCCATCCCTCTCAGTGACAAGATCTAATCCTTCAATTGGTATTAGAGCAGGTCTCTTCACAAAAGGTTTAAATCACTTGAAGAGGAATATACATCAGAATGGATCAACAGTTGAATATGTCATCAAAAATCCCCCTATTTAATGGTGAAGACTATGTCTTCTGAAGAATTAGAATGAAAATCTATCTAATTTCCATTGGACTGGAAGTATGGACATTAGTTGAAAAGGGATATGATGTTCCAAAATCCATGCCCATAGAAGTAGAAGACAGGAAAACGTTTTGGGAACATGAAAACACCTTAAACACATTACAAGCTGGACTGAGTAAGAAAATCCTTTCTAATGTACTGAATTGTAATAATGAAAAACAACCATGGGATAAATTGGAAGCTATATATGTAAGAGATACCAAGGTTAAGAGGGCCAAACTACAGACTCTCAAGGTACAATATGAGGGCCTAAAAATGGAAGATGAGGAAAATATCTTTGAGTACTTCGAAAAAGTTCATAATATTATTAATTCAATCCGAGGATTAGGAGTAGAAGTATCAAACAATGAGCTAGTTGAAAAAATTCTAAGAACACTACCTATTATATACAATCCTAAAGTGTTTTCTCTTGAATATCGAGAAAATATAAATAAACTCACCATGGATGAATTATATGGAATCCTCACAGCCTATGAGTTAATATTAGGTCATGAGCATCACTCACAAGGAGATTCAACCTTCAAGGTACTCAAGAAAACAAAGAATCAAAAGTAGAAACTTCAATCCAACCATGATGAATAATCTGATGTGGAAGAAGAAAATTTCATTAAAAAACTTCACAAAGGATCAGGGAAGTACAAAGGCAAGCTACCTTTCAAATTTTTTAACTGTGGAAAGGTTGGCCATTTTGCAGCCAAGTGTCCCTATCCCAAATATGACCTTGAAGATGAAGAAAACAAAATCAAACAGTACAAGAAAAAGGAAAAACCCAACTACAAGAAAAACAATTACAAAGGTAAAAGGAACTTTTACTCAAAAGAAGAAAACAACAGTTCATCGGAGTCTAGTGACAATGATGATGATGAAGTCCTTTTTCTTGGTATTGAAGAGTCTAATGATATAGAATACATTAAACATGAAAAAGAGTCAGAAGATGAAGCTGAAGTTAATATGGAAGAAGAACTTCTCAGTGTCTTGGATGAATTAAGAAAATAAAAAACCAGATATAGACAGCTGAAAAGTTTTGTATTTGAACAAAAGGAAAAACATGAACAGAAAGAAGAGGAGATGGAAAAACTCATGAGCAACCTGAAAAACCAAATCCTAGAAACAATAAGGATCAAAGAAAGTCTAGAAAAGTCTCTTAAAGAAAAACAAATAACCTGCAAAAGAATGAAGGCATAAATAGTTCACCTAAGAAAATAACTGGATACAAAACTCATTCAAACAAGATATGAGAATAGGTCTAAAATATTGGATAAGATTATTACCACACAAAGGGATCCAGGTAATAAAAATGGAATAGGTTATTCTCAACAAAAAATCCAAGTCAACTCAAAATGTTATGCAAATGCTATCCTCAGTACATTCAAGAAGAAAAATGAAGAAAAAACAAATAATGACTAGAACTCCAGAGGACTACTTCCACCCATCAAGAAGGGAAACAAGACAATACAAAAAAAGGTTTATCAAAACAAGTACCCTCACATTTTCTTTGGTTATTGCTTTGCATTCTCTAATTTCGTACACAAAGCTATGAATTGTAGAGCATATAGAAGAAAATATCTAAAGGTTAATAACTACAACCTTAAAGATAAACAAGCAGTAAATTGAGTTAAAAGAAGAAACTATAACTCCTTTTCACCTCTCCAAGAAGGGGACCTAGAATGCTTTAGATGTCATAACTATGGACATAAGGCCATTAATTTCAAATTAATGGAAGTTTCAAAACAACCAAAATTCATTGGAGAGAAAACAAAACTTTAGAGAGAAAAAACATCAAAAACGGAATGTCTTATTGCCTTAAAAGCCCAAGATAAATAATACCTTTGGTATGTTGAAAGTGGGTGCTCAAAACATATGACAGGTAACAACGACAAGTTTTTAGACTTAAAGAAACAAAAGAGTAAAGTTACATTTGGTGACAATGCTTCAGGTAACATACTTGGGAAAGGCATTGTGAGTTTGGGAAAGGACAAAACCAAAAATGTGTTTCTTGTTGGAATATTGGGTGTTGTCATTGATGTCAACCCTAGTCATGGGTTTTGTACCGGAATATTGATTAAGGTATTTGGACATGAAGGAAAATGCACATGCAGATACAACACCCATGGATGGATAGTATACATCATGTTGTTTCTGGTGGTATGTGGCACGTCATGTGGATCCTCATGGTTGAGGAGAAATGAATTTTTGAAGATGACAAAGTGAATTGAAGAAGGAAGTACATGTAGGACCTCAAGATAATTAAATAAAAGAATTACAAAATAAGAAAGTGTCAGGTCGGCCCTAATGTTAAAAGGAAGTGACATAAATGGTATAAATAAATATCATTATACATTCATTTGATACACAAGTCGAATTTCAGTGGAAATCAGAAGTAAAGAATGTCGGATTTCAAGGGAGGATGAAGTCTTTTGGTGATGTGTTCTAAGTATCAACAATTGGTATCAGAGAAGGTTGCCTTCAGAACAATTTAACCACTAGAAGGAAAATCCTGAGCAGAGATGGATGACCATGAGAACATTTCAAATGGGATTCAAAAATTTGATGGAAGAAATTATGCATACTAGAGTGATAGAGTGAAAACTTACCTAACGTCTTTGGGAGTAGATATTTGGTACTCAGTTGTAAATGGCTATGTAATCCCAAATAATGCTCCAACCGATCCAAATGAGAAGAAGCTTATGAGTTGTAATTCAAAAGCCAGACATGTTATTCTAGCAGCATTGGCACCAACAATTTCTAGCAAAGTGATGGGATGCAACACTGCTAAAGAGGTATGGGACAAACTCAAGAGTATCTACAAAGGTGATCCAAAAGCTAAGCAGGTCAAGCTTCAACAACATAGAGAAGAATTTGAAAATTTGAAGATGAATGAAAAGGAAGATATTGCAACCTATGTTTTTAGAGTTGATGAAGTTGTTAATTCTATCAGAGGATTAGGTGAAGATCTCGATGAATAGTTGGTTGTACAAAAAGTGTTGAGAGCACTTCTCTTGAAGTATGATGCTAAGGTCTCCACCATTGAATAAAATAGGGACTTGACCAAAATGACAATGGATGAATTACATGGGTCTCTTATAGAATATGAAATGAGAACATGTACAAAAAGTGACCAACCAAACAATGAAGCAGCCTTTAAATCCATAAACAAGACAAAAGACAGGGATAGCGACCTTAATGAAGAAATATAAAATTTTGTAAGAAGGTTCCAGAAGGGAAGTGGAAGATACAAAGGTAAGTCTCCTCTCAAATTCTTTAACTATGGTAGAATAGGACATATTGTTGAAAACTGCTACTATAAAAAGAGAGGTCTCAACAATAAAAAGAGCTTCTACTCCAAGGATGATGACATATCCTCAGATGAGAGTGATGAAGAAGATAATGATGGAGGAGAATTCCTCTTCATAACCCAAGAAACCCGGGATGATTATCACAAGAATTCTAAAGAAGAAGAAATCATTTGTGAAGAAGATTTCGACGAAGAAACCAACCTTGATTCCTTTTGGGGATACAAATACAATGCAAAGAGTGAACAAGAAGATGAGAATCTTGAAAAGTTGAAGCATGTTGAAACTGAAAATAACAATCTTAGAAACACAAACATATTACTAAAAGGTGAATTGAATAGTTCTGAAGAAGATAATTACAAGCTTGAAAAGACCATTAATATCTTGAAGGAACAATTAAAAGATTATGAGAAATTGAAAGTAGAATTGGATCACACAAATGGGGAGCTACTATTGACAACAAAAAAGTTGAAGAAGTTCGAAAAAATCACTAAAAAATTAGATGAGATCCATAGCAATCAAAGATCTCCAAATGACAAGATAGGACTAGGATACAATGACAGTTTGAAGACAACAAAACAAGAGAAGGAAGATGAAAATGATGAAACCAACACTCCAGAACAAGTTGAACAACAAGATAGAAGACTAGAATTCATAAGGAATGAGACATCAAGAAGATCCTCTC
>ML777888.1:406328-434578 GCA_009831015.1 Picea engelmannii
ATTTGCCAGCTTGAAGAAAAAGGGTGGAAATGTTGCATTTGGAGATGACTCATCTACCAAAATACTTGGAAAAGGAATTGTAAAGCTTGGAAGTGAAAATGTAAAAGCAGGAAAAGTCCTATTGGTTGAAGATATGAAGCATATTCTCCTCAGTGTCAACAAAATATGTGATCAAGGATACACTCTTACGTTTGACTCCCAAAAATGTAAAATCAGAGAAAATAACTCAAGAAGATTGGTTGAAACTGCAACAAGAAGACCGAACAACATATACATCCTAGACATGAATAAGAGAGAGAAGATAAAAGACACACAAAAGGATTCCAGGGAAGAAAAAGTCCCAAAGACCAAAAATAAGGATGAAGTATTATTGAGTGCCACATGTTCAGGGGGAGAAACCCCAAAGAAGAGAGTTATCTTTTTCCATTAAACTCGGGGTGAGAAGCCCTACCCTTTTCCATTGATGTCAAAGGGGGAGAGAAATTGGGAACATGATGATAGGGGGAGCATGAGTGTTGCCATCAATGACAAAGGAGGAGAATGTTGGAAGATTGGTTGTTGTCATTGATGTCAACCCTAGTCATGGGTTTTGGACCACAAGATTGATGAAGGTATTTGGACATGAAGGAAAATGCACATGAAAATAAAACACCTATGGATGGATAGTATACATCATGTTGTTTTTGATGGTATGTGGCATGTCACGTGGATCCTCATGGTTGAGGAGAAATGAATTTTTGAAGATGATAAAGTGAATTGAAGAAGGAAGTACATGTAGGCCCTGAAGATAATTAAAGAAACGAATTACAAAATAAGAAAGTGTCAGATCGGCTCTAATGTTAAAAGGAAGTGACATAAATGGTATAAATAAATATTATTATACATTCATTTGATACATAATTCGAATTTCAGTGGAAATCAGAAGTAAGGAAGGCCGGATTTCAAGGGAGGATGAAGTCTTTTGATGATGTGTTCTAAGTATCAACATTGCTTGTGAAAAAAATGAAACCTAGTCTATTAAGTGTCAGCCAAACCTGTGATCAGGGGCATTTCTACATCTTTGATTCCCAGAAATGTGAGATTAGGAGAGAAGACACATGAAAATTATTTGGTATTGCTCCTAGAACTCCCGAAAATGTATATATACTAGATGCAAAATTGAATGAGGAATGCCATATAAATCTAGTATATGAAAGTTGGCTATGGAATATAAGGTTGGGGCACATTAAATTTGACAATCTAGTAAAATTCAGCAATCTTGGTGCAATAATAAACTTGCCAAAAATCATAAAGCCCTCAAATACTATGTGTAGACACTGTCAACTAGGGAAGAAAACTAGAATAAGATTCAAAGAAAAAGAATACACAACCTCAAAACCTTTAGATCTTGTTCACAATGACCTATGTGGACCTACAAGGACCAAGAGTTTTCAAGGAGACTCTGACTTTATGTTGTTCATTGATGATTTTAGTAGAATGGGTTGGATATGTTTTCTCAAAGAAAAATCAGAAGCACTTAACAAATTCAAAGCCTTTAAAACCCTTGTTGAAAATGAAAAGGAGACAAAAATAAAATTTCTTAGATCAGACAATGGTGGTGAGTTCACCTCAAAAGAGTTTGATCTCTTCTGTGAAACCCATAGAATAAAAAGACAATTCCCTGCCGGCAGAACACCTCAACAAAAATAGGATTGTTGAGAGAAAGAATAGAATAGTTCAGGAGGCTGGAAGGACTATGCTCAATGAAGCAAAATTGTTTGATGGATATTGGAGGGAACATGTAAGCATAGTAGTATACATATTGAATAGAGGTTATATCAAGTTTAATAGTGATAAGACTCTTTATGAACTATGGTTTGGAAGAGCTCCATTGGTAAAATATTTCAAGGTCTTTGGAAGTAAATGCTACATCAAAAGACTTGATGAGAATCTTGGAAAATTTGATGCCAGATCTGATGAAGGCATTTTTCTTGGATATGATTCTAACAATAAATAATAAACATTCTACAATCTTAGATCACAAAAGATTATTGAGAGTGCATATGTCAAGGTGGATGACCTAAAAATGTTAAGAATCAAAAATCAAGAGACTATACTTGAAAGTGACGATGAAGATGATGATGAGACAATTGTCACACAAGTAGAAGAAGTAGAAGATAATAAAGAAGGGTAAGATGATGATATGCATACGAGTTAAGACGAAGAAGATATTCAAGAAGAGATAAGAGAGGAATTCCCAAGAAGAGACACAAAGACACCCTCGAGAATGACTCAAAAGAATCATCCTGAAGAACTTATTATTAGAGATATGAATGATGGTGTGCACACAAGAAGGAAACTACTGTATCAAACATAAATAGAATTTTTGTCACATATTGAGCCCAAATCAGTAAAATATGCATGTAAAGACGAGAATTGGGTCAAATCTATGAATGAAGAACTGGACCAAATTGAAAAAAATCAAACTTGGGAACTAGTTCCAAGACCAAAAAACAAAAATGTCATTGGAACTAAATGGGTGTATAAAAAAAAAATGAATGAGAATGGGCAAGTAATCAGAAACAAATCTAGATTGGTCTATAAAGGGTATGGTCAGGTTGAAGGATTAGACTATGAAGAAACCTTTGCACCCGTGGCTATATTGGAGGCAATTAGGATGTTCCTAGATTTCTCCAGCTACAAAAAATTTAAAGTATACCAAATGGATGTCAAGTCAACATTTCTCAATGGAAAATTAGAAGAGGAAGTCTATATTTAGCAACCGAAAGGATTTCAATTAACTAACAAAGGAGACTACATCTGTAAACTAAGGAAAGCACTCTATGGGATAAAACAAGCACCTAGAGCATGGTATGCAAGGCTAGATTCCTATTTACAAAAACAAGGCCTCAAAAGGGGATCAACAAACAACAATCTTTATTGCAAAATTATTAGTAATAACATAATTATTGTGGAATTATATGTTGATGATATTATATTTGGCAGTGATGATGAAAAAATGAGCAAGGACTTTGCTAGGATGATGCAACAAGAATTTGAAATGTCCTTTCTTGGTGAACTTAATTTCTTTCTTGGATTACAAATAATATAGTCCAAAAGAGAATTCTTTATCGATCAATCTAAGTATGTTAAAGATATGCTTAAGAGATTCTAGTTAGAATATTACAAACCTGTTAGTACACCTATGACAGTTGGATGCAAAATAAGCAAGGATGATGAGTCCAAAGATGTAGATCCAAAACACTACATATCAATGATTGGTATTTTTCTCTATGTAACAACTTCTAGACCTAATGTGAAGCAAGTTGTTGGGATGGTGGCTAGATTCCAAGAAACACCAAAGGAGAGACATGTTCAAGTTGTAAAAAGAATCTTTAGGTATTTGAAAGGAACCATAGATATTGGTTTGTGGTACCCTAGCAATGTTTCATTCACTTTAAAAGCCTATTTAGATGTTGATTGGGAAGGTAGTGTAGATGACAAAAAAAGTACAAGTGGGGGAGAATTCTTTTTAGGATAATCATTGGTATCTTGGATAATCAAGAAACAATCCTCAATTTCCTTGTATAGCACTGAAGTTGAGTATATTGCATAATAAGAATGTTTCACACAAGTGGAATGAATGAAACAAACCCTACAAGACATCAAAATAGTATTTGAAGAACCTACTATTATCCACTGTGATAATACAATCTCTATAAGTCTCTCCAAGAACCCTGTCCAACACTCAAAATCGAAACACATTCCCATAAAACACCACTATCTAAGATATCGGGATGAAAACAAGAACATTAAATTGGAATATGTTCCAACACAAGAACATGTGGCAAATATTTTCACAAAACCCTAAGCAAAGATGTATTTGAATATCTCAGGCGAAAATTGGGAGTAATCCTTCTTCCAACCTAAAATCTCTCAAAATAAATAAAAATGCATCAATTGAAACCAAATCAGGGGGAGACAACAATCATAGGAGGAGAAAAACTTTTCCATTGATGTCAAAGGGGGAGAGTAACTTTAGAGGAAAGAAGCATCATCACAGGGGGAGATTGTGTATGAAGTTTGTGAGTTGCCATCAATGACAAAGGGGGAGATTGTTGGACATAGTGTCATTATTGTATTTTCATTGATGTTAACAGTAGATATTATTGATGTGATGATAAGTTGAGATAAAATCTCAGGAGGGTTAGTGAATGAAAATCAAAGCTCATAAGAGATGACGAAATGAATTTAAGAAGAATCGTTAGAGGACTATTCAACAATATATAATGACTGATGCCAAATAGTTGGACGATATGAAGAGATTAAAGCTCAGGAGAGTTAACGAATGAAGATTAAAGCTTAGAAGAGATGGCGCAATGAATTTTAGAAGAATCGTTGGATGAATAGTCAACAATATATAATGACTGATGTCGAACAATTGGACGATATGAAGAGATTAAATCTTAGGAGAGTTAACGAATGAATATCAAATCTCATAAGAGATGGCGTGTTGAAACTTGGTAGGTATGGCGCGATGAAACTCAGATCAAATTAAGACCATTGATGCACAATTTCCAGATCAACAAAAGGGATGAATTGCAGAGAGAGAAGAAGAATTAAACTACTCGCTAGTTACAATCCCGCAATCGGTCTAGATAGTCAGATCTCATAAACTCAAATATCGAAGACAGTGGTTGATCCAACAAACGATAATATTAAGTCATATTTAGTCATGACTATCAGATGCATAATCGCCATATCAATGGTAGGGATAGATTGAGGAGATCGAAAGGAGAATTAAACATCGTTCTATTTCCAATCCTACAATTAGTTAGGACCGTTAGATATTATAGCCTCGAAGATCGACAATTGTGGTTGACTCACCAAAAACGCACAACTTCAAATTGCGGAGTTTTGGTGATGAGTTAAATCACCCGAATGTTGTGGTTCTGCAACCATCCTTGATCATGGATCTGCTTCAAGAGTCTTTATAACCGTTGGATCACTTTAAAGTGGAAGGATAGGATAAGCGGGGAAAAATTTGAGAATTCGATTATCTGAATACCCATCAGTCGTTGGATCACTTTTTAGTGGAAGGACAGGATAAGTTGAAATATCCGAGATCTCGATTATCCGAATTCCCGTTAATTGTCGGATTAAAATTAAGTGGAAGGATAGGATAAGAATAAAGGTTGAGTTCTCGATTATTCGAATACCCGTCAGCCGTCAGATCATTCTAAATATGTGAGGAGGTTAAGCTCTAGAAAAATCTCACTTCAAAATTTTAAGTTTAAGTTTTGAAATTCCCGAAGCCCGGAGACCTGGAGAGCCGAAATGAATTCTCAACCATTGAATCATCTGAAGTAAGCCTCAACCATCTAATTCAATAGGACATGTGGTAGACCATGTCAACATATCACATCATCAAGGACACGTGGGAGATATACGTCAACAGACCACATTAGAAAATAAATATGGCAGATCGTGTCAACAGACCACGTCAGCAAGGACGTGTGGCAGACCACGTCAGCAAAGACGTGTGGTAGACCACGTCAGCAAGGATGTGTGGAAGAAGACCACATCAGAAAGTACACATGGCGTAATCATATGATGACATGTGCCAAGAGTAAATTGGCTCGTGCCATGTCAACACGTGATGTCAATAAATTACGTCACTCTGGAAGAATTACTTCGGGATTTTCACCACTAGCAAATGACAAAAGCTCTAAAGTCCCGAAGGATGAAATCCTGAAGCAGACATGGTTCGTCTGATCTAAAGAAACACTTCAGGAGCATTCTCATCCATCGATCTACTACAGTGGAAGGATAGCATAAGTTGAAATAGACGAAGTCCCAAGTAAAATGTGACCATCCATCACGATACTTGATTAAGTCCTATCCATCAGATTAAACAATGAAATGATGAGTGTAAGGATCAAATCTGACCATTGATTTGTTTCCGTGAAATAAACCTTCCAATCTGATTCGAAGGTTTGAAAATTTGAAAACCCGAAGTTCCGAAGGGAGAAGCTCCGTCAACCATTCATCTCATTAGAAGATTGAATCGTGACCGTTGAAATTGATAAGCGCTCAAGAACTCATTTTTCCTAGTTTCCAGTCATCACCATGAGTCATAGGATAAAAGAGATTTAAATGAAAATATAATACATCACTGTAATTGGTAATCCCATGGTTCTGTAACACTCGGTCACATGTAATGGTTTGAAGGAAGCACCTCCGCAGAATTCGGTTTCTGTGAAAATAATAGAGATTCGAGATCAAGTTTAAAGGATGAAATTGATCCATATGTGATCAATTTACGAAAATACTTCACAGTAAAAATAATAATCAGTGATTATGGTTAAGTTAAAAAAAAAGATGTGATGGTTCAAAACCAAGGGACATAGTGTATCACTCTCACACCGTTTTGAAGAATATATAAACGAGGAAGAGTGTTGAGAAAAAAAGTGTCTCTGCACTCCGAATTAGAGAATATATTAAATCAAATAAGCAGAGAGAGATGCAGTAAAAGACTTGTTACAAAAGTTTGTCCAAATTCATAAAATCAAGGGTGGTTGGGTGGTGCAAGGGCAGGTTGGTGTCTGCAGAGGGATTTGGTGCTTCCTTGTTAGTTGTAGCTAACTAAACATGTGGTTATATCCTCCTACCAGTTGGTGCTGGTGAATAAGGGTGTGGGTGCATCCTGATCAGTTGGTGCTAATCGAAAAGGAATACTATCTTCCTTCTATGTAACATGTAAAACAAATTTTGCAGTTAATAGAAAAGCGTTTGTGTTTTTTCCCAATTGAGTTCCACGATAAAATACTGTGTCAAAATTATGTTTTCATAAATAAAATAAAATGATTAAATTATTGTGTCACTGATTCACCCCCCCTCTTAGTGACATGATCTGATCATTCACTTAATGCTTGTCTGGTGTTGGTTCCCAATCCTACATAGAAATTTGTTTCAGATTATGAGAAATTCAGAAATATTGATCTCATCCCGGTCATGTGGTGAGATGATCCACTTTCCACAAACCATTCCTCGATGTCTTTATATATCACTTTTCCAAGACTAGACATAAGGAAGTATTCTTTCTAAAACCTTTCAGCAAGACCATTAACTTCATCTAGAGTTGCTTGTCTTCTTGCAAGTTCCTTTACATCTTTCCTATTTTACTTTGGATATAAGTGTGGGTAAAGTTTCCATCACTTTTGAATATGATGTCCACTCTTACCACAATAAGAGTAGAGTGTCTTGTTCCCATATTGGAACCGTGATCCCTTCTTATCATTCCTCTTTCTCCTTTTCTTTAAGAAATGATCTTTACCTTTAGCCTTCTTCTTGGAGGGATTATCTTGCACAAAGTATATTCTTTGAAATTACTCCACATCATGGTTGTTAATTCCACATGAAGCACATGGATATATAGACCATTTTCTAGTGGGAAAATTCTTTATTCCTTCTCCAATAGCATGCACATATTTCTATGGATATTTCTTACACATGTTACCTTTCTCTGGAGTGAAGGGTAAGAATAATTGTTTATGAAGGACTTCTTCATATGAAGTTCTCCTTCTAAGCCCTAAATAGTGGCACATTGCCCCTTAATTGAGGAATATTACATTAGTATTGTTATTTTATTTATGTCAACTTGGGTACATTAGTTGTAACTGTACCTCCTACTATCCTATATATACCAAGGAGACCTTTTCATTTGGAATCATCTTGTATTTGTGAATTCATATGATGTATAAGGAGGTTTCCCCCTTGAAGAGGCTTATTGTCTAAATTTGTCTATTTTTCAAGGCGTTGAGTACTTAGTTTTAGGTTTGTATGCTATGTTGATATTTGGTTCTTAACATTTGGTATCAGAGCTAGACATTCCTCGACAATGGCTTCTTTAAAAAAAAGTGTTCTTGGAATTTTCACGGAAAAATTGTTTCTGGAAGGTTTTAGGCTCTTGAATTTCTATGGTGTATAGGAAAACTATAGATATAACTTGGGTCCAAATTTCAGTTCTTGTTTGTTATATTTTTGGAGATACATTTTTCTCAAGTTAGGGTTTTTGACTAGTCTTGAAACTAGTTTGAAACATGTATTCTTGGAATTTTCACTCCCAATATATTTAAGCTTGGTTTCAAGTTCTAAAATTTTTATAGTAAAAATTTGGAATAGTTAAGTATATCATGTAAAAATTTCATCCCTTTTTTCTCTTTACTCTAAAAGTTATTCTATGAGGAAATTAGGGTTTTTGGTTGGTCCTAATTTCAGTCTAAAACATGTGTTCTTGGGAAAACTATTATATATGAAGCTACAAAACTCCAAATGGAGTGAGATATGTTCCATTGGTTAAGGTATTAACCAAAGTTTTACTGGTGCAAATTGAAAGTTATGAAGTGAAGGCAATGACATGTGAGAGGCCTTACAGGTTCTCTCTCCTGAAAGGGAAAACAATCAGCACATCTTGGGAAAGTTATCATAAAATTCTCTTGGAGAATCCAATCTTGGTATAACTTGTGGGGTTGGAAAGAAGACACATTAGGATAGCTCGGGCCAAAATTTTAGACTCAAAAGGGCTCAAATTGTAGAGCTACAACAAAAGAAAGGTCGGCTAGTAGAACAATCTCCAAATCGGGGTTTTAAAAAGGTGCGTTTTTGTTTTTTTGGAAATTTGCATATATTTTGACTAGAAGATCCAATTGGGGTGATTCAAAAAGTGGAATAAAGTGGGATAAAAGGAGTGACATAAAATTAGGAGAATCTTAGGGATTTTTAGGTACATACTTATTTTGACGTCTCTAAATGTAGGACTTGTCGTCACTTGTCAGCGTTACAACCTCGGGACAATGTGGTTCTTCGACATACCTAGAGTATATCAGAAGGACTATTTTGAACTGTTGCACATTATACAACACTACTATGGATTTGAGATCCCACGTACCTAGCATATATTGAGATACCCCCTAGAATCCACAAGGAGTGCATAAGAACTCAGTTTCAATTTTAGGAGGAGCGTGCCAGGTGGGCACACTAGAACTAGTCACAAGCTCAGTAGGGATAGTGCAAGGAGTGCACAGAGTGATCCCAAGGAGTGCACCTACACTCATAGTAGTGTAAAAGATCAAGGGAAGGATAGTGCAAGTAGTTCACACCATAGTTACTAAGAAATATAATAAGCCAGTGCAAGGAGTGCGCAAGAACTCAGTTAGGATTTCTATGAAGTACATGTCAGGTGGACGTGCAAGGAGTTATAAGCTCAAGAGGAATAGTGAAAGTCTTCATAGAGTAAGAACAATGAGTGTGAAGGTGATTCTGTAAATTCCAAGAATTAGGAGAGCGTGTGAAAGGATTGAATGTAACAAACACTTTTCTAAAGTTTTGGTCAAGCTCAGGAGGAAGAGAAAACAATGCCAGAAGGGTGCTAAAAGAACACTTTGACAATGTTCAAAATCTCAAGAGAAAGAGTGCAGAGTTCAAGGAGGGAACAATAAGTCATCTTAAGGAACAAATGGTTGATCCCCTTTGAAGTTGAAGAGTTGAAAGCTTAGGAAAGATAGTGAAAGTGTGCACAGAGCCTATGTAAGGAGTGCAGAAGGTGAGAAAAGTCTAAGTCCTAGATTGTAAGAGAAGCACAAGTGTGTGCAGGAGAACTTATTACGAGTTCCAAGATCAAGAGGTGTATCGTTTCGAAGAATGCAAGAAGAGGACAATAAGTTGACTCTGCAAAGGAGATATCAAATGACAAGCCTTTGAAATCTTGAGAGAATTCCTTTGTTGAAGGAAAGCAGAGCCGCAAAGGAGAAGAGGCTGTAACATCCATTGGATTAGCCGTGGAAGCAGATATGAGTCGTTGGATCAAACCCAAATGAGAGGAGAGCGCACAAAAGAGGAGATCACATCCCATCCATTCAATATGGGAGCATTGAATGTGAGTCGTAGATCTCATAGTTTGAATATTCGACACTCCGATATATTTTGGTCCTTGTGTTTCTATGAGGAGAAATCCTTGAAGCCCAAAGTCCCAAAACAGATCCCAACCGTAGGTTGGGAAGTGAAGCAGGGGCCATTGATTGGTAAGTCCTTCAACAATCGACTATCTGGAATATTTTGGAGGTAGTCGTTGGAAAGTGGTTGAAGTCCCGAAGCTCCGAAGTATCGAAGTTAATCCCCACCGTTGATCAACCGAAAAGTCTCATCCATTTTTCTTCACCCTTCCAAAATTCGACGTTCAATATTTTGGTGGTTGTTTGGAGTGAGAATCCCTAAATCCTGAAGCCCAGAGTTGATCATAGCCCTTACCCATAGGAGGAGTGTGAGCCATCAATTTCAGTTCGACGTTCAACTATTCAGGAGGTAGCATGTGTTGGAGTCAGGAAGATTTTGAAGCCCAAAGTCCCAGAGTCTCAGATTTGATCTTAGTCATAGATTAAGGGGAAAAGTGTCGACCATTGATACCTCAACTCTTCATTAGTTTGTCAGTTCGGAATTTCGGAATATTTGAATGTTGGAGTCACGAAAAATCTCGAAGACCGAAGTTCCTAAGAGAATATCCATCGTAGATCATGGAGGAGGGATAATTCATGGCAAATGTCATATTTGGACGCATAAATTTTGGAGAGTGGAGGGATAGGGAGAATACCTAAACCTGCTGGTCAAGTCACCTTTATGACCGAATTCAACCAATAACCACTTCAGGGGATTGGAGATTTGTATGTGGATAATTTCACGGAGCACTGAAGTCCCGGAGGTCCAGATAGTGCCTTTTAGTTGAGCGCTTTCTTCTAGCTCACGGTCATGTGATATTTCCATCGACGAAAATGGGCTAACATTTGTGATTTTAACCTGAAGGTGAAATGGGCTTAGAGTAAATCACCCACAGGTTTTGGTGGACCTGCATAAGGAATTAAAAGGGGCCTATGAACATTAAGAGATGATCTAGTAGGGATCCGAGAGCTTATTCATCTCATGTGTGAATGATCCTAGACCGAGAGGTTGCATGAGCCCCCAAAGGAGGGGTGGGTTTTGCATTAGGTGGTATTAGAGCTACATTTTGTCTGCAAACAATAGGAGAAGGAAGAGGAGAAAGAGTATTGACTCTCTGTGTGAAGAATTGTTTTCAATTGTGCAACAGAAAAAAAGACAGCTAGATGGGATAAAGAAAAGGACCAGTTGCATTCTTGGAGTGGAGGAGAAATAGTGGAGCTTCTAAAGTTACCAGTTGGAGTACATCAGCTAGAGAGAAATGTGTTCTTAGAATAAGGAGTGAGAGAAAGGTGTGTGCCTACACTCAACAGGAGTGTAAAATCTCATAGAGAAGGTTCCAGTAGGTGAACCAGAGGCTAAGAAGGAAGAATCTTGGAAGAGGCTAAATATAGCTCACAAAAAGAAAGTGGAAGCTCACAAAGGAGAGGAGAAAATGGATATTGAAGGCCATAGAAAAGGTCCAAGAGGATACCATAAGAGGATGAGCAGAGAAGAGATGGATAAAAATCTCAAGGAGACCAGAGAGGAACAAAACATATTGATGTTGCAATGGAAGAAAATGCAGCAAGAAGAGCAAGGGAGTTGGAGGTATGAGTGGCCGATGAAGAGGAAGGTGAAGTGGCCTATCCAGGAGGAAAAAAAATACTGAGGAGGTGGAAGAGGCAAGTGGAAAAACTTAGGAACACAGAGGAGAAAATGGTTTACATTTGTGAACCAAAAGATGGAGAAATACTCAATGAGGAAGGCATATCAGCTGAAGATCTCATAGATTTTCAAGAGGGTAATGAGAAGAGGTCAGTTAAGATATCAAAGACTTCCAGGAGGTAAGAAAGTAAAATTTAGGTTTTTAGGAGGGAAAAGAGGAGATGAGATTGTCTGAGAATCTCAAGAACTCAAAGAAGAGTTCCTATAAACAAGGAGTGATGACAAAAAAGGAGGAGATGAGACTGTATAAGAGTCTCAAGAACTCAGAGGAGAGTTCAGATAAAAAAGGAGTGTTGAGAGGAGAGGAGTAGGATTAAAGGTTCATTCTAATCATTGGGGGGATTAACATATCTCTACCAAGAATCCTAGTAGAGGCTGATGCATGTGTTGAAGGTGAAGAAGAAGAAGGAGAACCAACCAAGACTATCATGGAGGAGGAGAAGGAGTAGACACTAAAATTTTCCGAAGAGATGAAAGAAGAGGAGGCCCAAACAGTTGTGAGACAAAGGAATGATCAATAGGAGCATTCATATGCCATAATCACTTAGTGGGAGATAGAGATAAAGCTACTGGAGGATTGGTTAAGCAATCCAAAGACAGAGGAACTGGCATAAAGAAAATTGTCAGAGGAGATGGTTGAGAATCAGCTCAATAATATTGTTGTAGAATTGGAGTCTACAGTGGAGTGGAAAGACAATGCCACAAGAGATGAAGTTAGCATGGGAGATTTGGATTATTTTCCATTTGATCTGTATGAAGAATTGGAAGCCTTGGGAGAATGAGAAATAACCCATAGGAGGCTCATCCAACAAGCCAAGTTAGATATTGAGGTAGAAGAGGAGATGCAATATAGAAGACTATAGGAGAGGAGCCATCCCATAGACAATATGGATGAGGATATTAAGGAGATAATGAAGATAATGTTGAATATATCAAATGAGAAAAACGACAACATATTGAGGCTCACAAGAAGAGATTGCAGTGGCAAGATAAATGGGGCACTGCAACATAAATTCTAGAAACCAGGAGGAGATCCTGCAGCAGCAGCAGGACAATGAAAACAACAAAAAGTAAGAGGAGTTGGTGTACAAATCTAGAGTGAAGTTTGGTACTTTGGAGGATCTCAACAAAAACAACAGAGGAGGCATGAGCAGGAGATCATGATTTTTTTTAGTAGGGGAGTATGATGTAGGGGAATCACTCTTACTCAGTGGGGCATCAACAACCAACACAACAACACACATGGAGGGAGTAGATACTAAGGAGAGAGAAGTTCCAACCTTGTCATTTTGAGTTTAAATCTCAAATTAAATGTAATTAATATTGTAAAGTCTTGAGGAGAGTAGAGCCATTATATTTTTATAGGTTGCATGTAAGTCGCCTTTAATGATGACTGGTAGATGAATCTAGATCTGATTTGGACTAGATGTAAATTAAATGTAATTTAATGTAAGTAGGTGAGGAAGGCTCGAGAAGCCCCTCTTTTGTAAAAATCCCAATGTATTGAGTGTTGTCACAGGGGAAAACCCAGGGTTCAACGCTACAACAACGCACCAAAAAAACCCTAACTACCGGCCCTCTCGGCAACACTTGCGAAGCAGATGAAGTCTCACCCGAGGTAGAGGCAAGGGTGGTTGTAGGACTCCAGTGTTTGAAACCTTAGCTGGGACACATATCTATGATTACAACACCTTAACAAATCACTTAGCAGTTACAGTTCGTTAATATTCAACCATACTGTACAACACAACTAAACCCTAACAATAGATCAATGTAGTATTTATACAGATCCAATAAGCACTAAGCATACAAACATAGATCGTATCTAGCATTCATTCATAGTATTCAACACTAAGCTATCATATCAGATTCATCTAGCATACATCAGTGCACTAATCATTTAACCACATAAACAAGAGAATAACCATAAAGAACATAGTGATCACGATGCAAGATATACGTGGTTCACCCCCACCCTGGGGCTACGTCCACCAACTCTTCTTATTTATTTATTTATGTCAATCTTGTACATGCACAGGGCCATGATATCTTACTCCATAGAGGACAGGATATCTGCGCACCTCGCTAGATCCTTCTTTATTGAAGTAGAGCACAAAGCCTTCCAAAATCTCTTACAATTCCTTGCACTTAACTCTGCAAGCCTCACACAGTATGCACAAAGAAATTACAATTATCACTTGCACTTACCAATTAACACTTAGCACTTAGAACACATTGCGTCCTCTTGTTACATCACCTAGATATCTATTTATGCATTACAAAATGGGCCTAAACATGGGTAACCCCATGGGCAGACATCCCCATTCCTGTTACATAAGCCCAAAACCCAAAAATCCCTAAAAAGGGGCCGAGATCCTGTGATCTCTGCTTCGACTTGCACTCCATATTCAACAGCCTGTCGAAGTCCCAAAAGTAGGTCAAACATGACCAAGGATCCTCCAAACTTGTTCAAGGGAAAACAAGCCCCCAACACTCACCTGTGACTCTCCTGAGTCACTCTGGTCTGGGTAGATTTGCCTCAAAATCCTCGATCTCAGTTCAAGATGCTTCGACCTATTGTTGCGTCAGGGCCTCCTTCTCATTGAACTCTTGGATGAATGCTTCGTTGACAGGTCCCTATAAACATTGTTCGACTGCAACGACTACTTGTTCCAACTCTGCGCCTCATCCTTCAATACCCTCAAACAGTTGGCAAGCTTTGTCTCGGATTGGTTGGAGCCTTTGAATTACTTCCATGAATTTTCTCTGAATGGTGTGGACCTGTTGTTGAGCAGTGCACTGTTCTTGGGATCATTTCATCCTTTCAACTATTGACAGGAGATTCAACTGTTCCTGTACTGTTGCTGCTTTTCCTCCTGGAGCTATGAATCCAATACCTTTAGTTTAGTATCTTAAGTGATTCACTCATAATTCTATGCGTTGTGAGCACTTAGTTGTTTTCATTCTAGAGCGAATGCTCTGATCCTCTCAACTGCGCTTTGGGCAGTGGCTTCTCTTTAATATCGCATTTCCTATGGGGTACTTGGCACTGTTCATAGCTCTAGGTCTGTGATTCTCTGTTGAAGTTTTTGGATAACTTCCTCAGTTTCTCTACTTGGTGTTCCATTGGATCTTCCTCCTTTTTCTCTAAGCCTGTCACAGAGTGAAGTTCTCTGCCGACTGCTTCTTTTACTTCCACCTGCTCTGTGAGAAAATTCTCTTTCTCTTGTTGGATCTGCACTTTCTCTTCTTCAAACTTAGCTTGGAGGGAAGCCTTCTCTTTCTTCGAAACTCGACGTTTCTCTATGAATACTTTTTGTACTTTCTTTAGGGGCTCTATGGCATGTTTAGTTTCTTCCTATGAATGATGAAGGAGAGCTTCGTTCACATCAGCTAGTCTGTGGAGTTGGGAAAGCTCATCTCCCAACTTAGGTGCTTCTTTCAGTGGGCGTGTAGTGGATATCGTGCAGCTGAATTAAAGGGAATGGTGTACCCCTCCGAGTTTAACCTTGATTCTATCATACTTCTCCTCCTTCTTGGCTTCATGTTTCTGCAAGATGTCCTGCGAAGAATCTACTACAACTACGATGATAAAGTCAAAGTCATCTACAGTGAGCATGGTCTTCATCTTAGTCAAGGTGGCTCTAGATTTCTTTCAGGAAGTGGGTTTCGTAGGAGAAACCTTCCTTTTCTTCAAGGGATCAACCTCATCAATAGGGTCCCTAGGCGGTGTTACTTCACCTTGCTTCTGCTAGTCCTCTTTTCCATTTGTCTCTTCTACTTCATCATCACCCCCTCATCCAGGTGATACTGAAGAAGTTCCTTCCGATGCGTTGTTCAAGTTCTGGACCTCTTCGGTCTTCTTCCTTCTACTGGGTCTAGGACGATACTTTGCTTCATGAGTGGTCTTAGGAATGTCAATTAGTTCAGGGTTTGGAATTTCTGTGGGGTCTACAGGGATGAGGAGTTATGCTGACCAGACTTTGATGATCTCTTCAAGATCCTCCTCTGTGAGATTGTAGTACAATTGAATCTCTTATTTGTTCTCATCTACGTGCGCGGTGATATAAATGAAGTGTCGATTTGCACAAAACTTCATAAGGGTTCGGAACCGATGCAGGGTGTTAGGCATCATGCGAGGGGAAACTTAGATAACCCTCTTCAGTTGGAGATAATAGGTATGAAAGACCACATTCGACTGCCACTTCTTTCCCATATCGCTCGAGTACCAAAGCATGGTGAACTTCACAGTGAGTGGTTTGAACGACTCAATGTCCAGGAAGGTCGCACCTTCCGACATTTCCCAAGTGATAAATGCGATGAGGGTTAGGAGCCAGCTAAAGTGGAACTCATAGCCTTGATCTTGAGCTTCACAATAGTATAATTCCAGCTGGTTGACCAAGTACTTCACCCAGTTCATCTAGAGTCCTTCTACACATTTCCTGGCTAGGTCAACAATGGATCCTGTGACTTGAGTAGGTCAGTTCTTCCTCACCAGTTTCCCTGTGATCAGTTGGCAGGCCAAGCACATTGTGCCATTCTAGATGGAATCTACCTTCTAACCTCACGTTCCCTTTTCTACATCTCCATAAATGTCTTTAATTCTCTATTCCAAGGCACAGTCAGAAGCCTTCCCTGGGTTGAAGTATTACGGGTCAGGTCCTTCCATGCTCAATAGGATGATCCTATGGATCAGTGTCATATCGATTGTAGTGTGTCTATCTAGCCACAGGTAGCCACCATGGTAACATGCGAGAAGGATCTTAACACAGGCGTTAACCTCTCGATGCCTTCCAAAGTGTGGGATATTCATCACATTCAAGAGAGTGGACTGCGCAAGGTTCATAGTCCATGGCTGAGGTATTACTTTTGAGTTCTTCCCCTTTGTCCTGGTCAGATACTTGTAAGGAGCAAGCATGCTGTAATTCTTGTGGTCACCTAGATTGAAGTCGTTGAACTTTAATGTCACGATCTTATATTGTTGCGTTCTGATTGCACATATCCCTTTAGGGAGGTATGTAGTAACCATGGTGTAATCAAAGTCCCTTGGAACACTGTCACGACTCACCACGTCGGCTAGAGGCGAGATGTAGTCGGGCAAGATGGTCGGGATTAACTTCGTGTTTGCTAGATCATCTATGTTCTTGGTTCTCTTATCTGTTGCTGGTCAGGATGGTCTGGATCCGCGAGCAATCGACGAAGAAGCTTGCACTCCTCATGTCGATGAAGCTTGAATTCCTGTAGAAATCACTCTCTCGGCCATCATATCAATTAAAAATTCCTTGACTAACTTCTCCACAACGTTGATCTTGTCCGACATGCACGCTCTCGATCGGAAAAATAGGGTGGATGGATGAGTGCTCAAAGTAATAGAATTGGTGTTGATCTTACTAAACACAATGTGGTAGCAATGGGTTCTCTTGTTATCTCTGATACAATTCACAAAATTGTTCTCGGTACAACAATCAATTGACTAAGTAGACATGATGTAACAGATCTCTCCAATGGATAAGAAGTTTTCCATCAATGCAGTTATGTCCGTTGCGGCACGGTCCCAACGGTTTGATTTCAAGCTTTTCTAGTCATAACTGTTGTTCTAACCGTTCTGGAACATCGGTCCAACGGTTATAATGCTTCCAATGGTCATATCGCTTCGCCATGGAGAAGTGCCATGGGGTGTTGTTCTAATATCTTGGCGAAGTTTCAATTTTGCAAATATTCCTTCAATAAAGTTGCCTCTGGGCCCTTTTGTAACTTTTTGACCTTTTCTCTCTTCCTGCTAAGTTTTCTATCCTTCTTCTCGGTGATCATTTTCTTGGTATTCCTCTTTCCATTCTAATTCTTGTCTTATTTTGGCATAGTAACTTCGTGTTGTTGATGGTATTGCATAGGGTTCAAGGCCAATACTTCTTCTGGGGTAGGTGCTCTACTCTTTGATGAGTCTTATAGTGTTCTTTCAACTTCAACATCCAAGTTTCTAGTTTGAAACAACTTCGATCTATTCTCTTGTTCTGCAATCAAGTGTGCTATCCTCCTAGTCATGAAATCTTTTAATTCTTGCTTTTTCTGTTCTAGGGCCTCCTCTTCTTTTCTTCTGGTTCAATTTTTCTCGATCCAGGTTTTTCCTAATAACATAGTAAATGGAGCTTTGATCTCAATGAATCTAACAATCTTAAAATCTTCCTCTGTCGAAGCTCCATGAGCACTCATAGATATACCTAGGCGAGTCTTCCACATAGGGTTATCAACTTTCCCCTGAATAATCCTATTCCTCCCAGTGAAGGAGTCATATCAGGATTTCCTAAATATTCCCAAGTTCTTTATGTCATGATTTTTACCTGTGTTTCCTCATCCAGAACACAGTCTATGTCAAAGTCTCCTATTCTTGCTTCTATGCATTCTTTTTCTTTGAAGATCTCTGATAAGTTGATATCTTTGTGGTTATTTAGGGTTTCTTTCATCTGTAGCAGTACAGTCTCTGATTCTATCTGGGGTTCTTCCATGGCCTCAGTTTCTTGACCTTCCTCAAGGTTTTCTTGTCTCATATTTATTTTGTCAAGCTTAGAAATCATTTTAGGGTAATCTAAAACTTCATGGTCCATAGCTTTACAACAAAGACAACTAGGTCTTCTTCCAGGGAATTCCTTAGCAAGATGTCCTGGTCTTTTGCAACTGTAGCAAAGGGTTAATCCTCTTTTTTTCTTAAATGATCCCCAGCCTTTCCTGAACTTTACACTAGGATCATAGTAGCTAACCTACAAAAAATTTCTTTCTAGGATCCTGCATCCATTCGTTAGTCAAAACGTTCTTTTTATGCATAGGAATAACATATCTTTCAGTATTTCTATCATATCTACTAATATCAAAACTTCTATCTTCTAGTTGCGCCCTAGTTTTCAGTCTAGGATAAAATTCATCAAACATACCTAGATCCATACTCTTGAAACAAAAATTTCCACTAAGCTTACTTTCAGCAGAGCACAAAGCTTCCAAATCTAAAAAATTTCACTATTCTTACCTTTAAAGCTTCTAGATCTAAGAATTTTCACTATTCTTAGCTTTAAATCTTCTAGATCTAAAACTTTTCACTATTCTTAGCTTTATCAGAGCACAAACCTTCGAGATCTTACCTCTTTTATTCGGATCTGACTTCTCTTCTTAGCAAAGAGATTTACAGGTCAAGTAGAATATTGTGCACTACAACAACATATCTACAGTCAAAGATTTCTTTCTTTCCTTAAGTTCCCATCAATCATAGTTTCAAGTCTCGAAAAAGAAACCATTTGTTGGAACAGGGCTAGACCCAGGGTTCAAAGCTACAATAGTGCACCAACAAAACCCTAACTACTGTCCCTTTCAAAAACACCTGTGAAGAAGATGAAGTCTCACCCGAGGTAGAGGCAGGGGTGGTTGTAGGACTCCAGTGTCTGCAAACTTAGCTGGGACACATATATGTGAGAACACCTTAACAAATAACTTAGCAGTTACATTTCGTTAATATTGAACCATAGTTTACAACACAACTAAACCCTAACAACAGATCAACGTAGTATTTATACAAATCCAATAAGCACTAAGCATACAAACATAGATCAGATCTAGCATTCATTCAGAGTATTCAACACTAAGATATCATATCAGATTCATCTAACATACATCAATGCACTAAAAATTTAACCACATAAATAAGAGAATAACCATAAAGCACATAGCAATCACGATGCAGGATATACGTGGTACACCCCCACCCTGGGGATACTTCCACCAACTCTTCTTCTTTATTTCTTTCTGTCAATCTTATACATGCATAGAGCCATGATATCTTACTCCACAGAGGGAAGGAGATCTGTGCACCTCGCTAGATCCTCCTTCCCTAAAGTACAACACAAATGCTTCCACAGTCTCTTACAATCACTTGCACTTAGCTCTGCAAGCCTCACACAGTATGCACAAAGCAATTACACTTACCACTTGCACTTAGCAATTAATACTTAGCACTTAGCACACACTGCACCTTCTTCTTACATCACCTAGCTATCTTTTTATACATTACAAAATGGGCCTAAACATGGGTAAACCCATGGGTCGACATCCCCATTTCCGTTACATAATCCCAAAACCAAAAAAGCCCTAAAAAGGGGCCGAGATCCTACGATCTCTTCTTCGACTTGCGCTCCATCTTTGAGAGCCTGTCAAAGTCCCAAAAGTAGGTCAAACATGACCAAGGATCCTCCAAACTTGGTCAAGGGAAAACATTGAGATAATAAGGAAATAATGAAAGATAGTTCATGAGAAGAGGATGAAAGGAGAATAGCTCTCAATATAGGAGAATTATGGAGAGGAGAGAAGAACTGAGACAATGTTGTAGTCCAGTCTTGTAACCATTGTAAACTCTTTTAAAAAGCATTCAAACTTAATAGAAAATAAGATTTCCTTGCATATGAATCTCCATGTCTGCTCTCTGTGAATGGGTATTTTTTTATTAAATGTTTATTGAATGTTTACTATGCATATGTGAATGTCATGTGTAACGTCCCTGAGATTCCAATCCGAGCACATGCTAAAAAAAATCTCCACTATGTTCAAACTCTGATATATATATATATATATATATATATATATATATATATATAATGAAAATTCAACAGATATAGACATTTTTCTCATACACATATTCATGCAGAAGTGACAATAAACACATACATGCAATAAATAGAGGCAATTCTCATCAACTTCATACATTTACTCAAACACATCATGTAAAATTAACATAGAATTGGTACTTATATTTTTATGAGAAGACCACCAACTGTGTGAAGAACTTCCACAAACTTCCCAGCCTTAGACCATGCTTCTCCAAGCTATCAGCAGTGGGTCACCCCAGAGCTGGGTCTAAAATCCACCTAGGGTAAAGGAAATCCTAGGCTAGGCTAATACTATGGAAAGCTACATAATGTGACATGAAGGATTCCCTCTAAGGAGCCTACTTATGCCCACCACTCACATAATATCATTCCCCACATGCCTGTCCCACCCCAAGAATATAAACCTTCACTGTTCCATGGTCCATTGACTACTCCACTTCCCTTCCAGGGCTTCAACAACATGCCAGATCAAGAATTATCAGAGCTCTATAGCTGTTGCTAGTCTCCCTCTAGGAGAAGTCACTTCCCCAATAATCTCTCTCACCTGGATAGAGTTTATCATAGCTCTGACAACTTGCTTCTTCAAACAATAGGCCTGAAAACTTGCTTCTTCTATCCAAATCTTAAGTCCAATGGGTAAGCATAGTGGAACAATTGGGTAAGGCAGGGTATCGACTCAACAAAATACCAGTGCGTGCAAGTTACAAAGGTTCACGATGGTAGAGGGTTAAAAAATGGTAGAAAAAGGTTGACTGCATGCTTTCTCAGTGCACGAGGGAATGGGGAAAAGGATGTCAATAATGGTGAGAGAACCCGCCCAACGATGGATTTTCCCACATAAATCTTCATGCACCCAGGTTGACACTTGGCTCTCTAGAAGCTAGTTCCTCTCCACTTGGAGTTCATTGCTCTCCCCAAAGGAATTAGGATAACATGGTTTATTTCCCAAGCCTTAGTATTTTAGGAAATACATTATAATATTCCCTTGGGTTAATCCCTCAAGATTAAACCCTTTTTCTCAGCCTCTCATCCCCCTTCCCTTTCCCTTCCTAGTGGAGCTTAGTCCCCCAAAATTCTTTCTTCATGGTTGGTCTACACGCAATGATTTATTTTTTTATTAATGATCTGCATAATTACATATACAAAAATAGGCTCATTGGCCTTTTCATCTAGGCTCTCCAGACTAATAAACACATAATCCTCCCAGCTTATAAATACTTGTCTCACTAGCCTATAAATATCATTACAATTCAACAGGGGCTTAGCCTTGGGGTATTGCAATCCCCTCCCCTTATTTATGCACTATCCTCAGTGCATCATATTTACATATTACAATATTTTTCAAAAATCTTCAAAAAGATGCTGGTATCCTTCCCGCATAGCATCTTCATGCTCCCAAGTTGCGTCCTCAGGACTGTACCAGGTCCATTGGACCTTTAATAGCCCTATGGATCGATTCTGGAGATGTTTGATTTTCCGGTCCATAATGCATACCAGATGCACTTGAAAAGCGATTTCTTTCTCCCCCTGAATCACATTCCAATCAATAACATGATTAAAATTAGGTATATATTTCTTAAGCAATGATACATGGAATACTTTATGTATAGACATAGTTGCAGGAAATGAAATCATGTAAGATACTTGTCCAATCCTCTCTAGGATTTAAAATGACCCACAATATCTAGCTACCAACTTGGAATGGTTTCCCAACTTCAGCGAAATTTAGTTGGCCTTCACCTTCAAGAAAACATGATCACCCACTTTAAATTCCTCGTGAGTTCTACCCTTGTCTGCATAACTTTTCTGCATGTCTTGGGCAACTTTTAAATTATGTTTAATCTTTGACATCTGCTCTTCCATTTCCCTCAGCAACTCTGAACCAACTACTACTCTATTTGTTGGGTTTTCCCAACTTCCTATTGTGTTGCACTTTCTACCATAAATTTCCTCAAATGTACTCATATTCAGTGATGCTTGATACCCATTTTTGTAGGCAAATTCTACCAAGTGTAGATAATATTCCCATTTATATGGTTTGTCCATCACATACATCCTTAGCATATACTCTATCACTTGGTTCACCCTTTCTATTTTCCCATCCGTCTTGGGAGATGATAAGTTGTGTTGAAGTTCATATTTGTTCTGAACCCTTTGAATAACCCCTTCCAGAACTTTGAGGTAAAATTTGGGTCTCTGTCAGACAAAATTATCTTGGGTATTCCATGCAAGCATGCTACTTCCCTCATATAAATATCAACAACATTGGTTTCCTTATGAGTAACCTTCATAGGAATGAAATGGGAAACTTTAGTAATCTTTTCCACCACCACCATGATAGCATCATGCTACTTGCTTGTTCTGGGAAATTTGGTGATGAAATCCATTGTCACACTTCCCACTTCCACTCAAGAGTGGGTAATGGCTGCAACAACCCAACTGGATGTCTATTCTCAGCCTTGACCCTTTGACACTCCAAGCATTTAACAATGTATTCAACAATATCCCTCTTCATGCCTGACCAATAATATTGGTTCTTGACTGCTGAAACATTTTTTTGATATCCTAGGTGTCCAACATAAGGTACATTATGCATCTCTTGTAAAATAGTACTCCTCAATTCATGAGAATTGGGTACATAAATCATGTTCCCATACAATATAATTCCATCAATTCCCAATTCATAATCTTCAACTTTCTGCTGCATTTTACCTTGTTGTAATTTTGTTACCAACTCCATGTACTGCAAATCAACTTTTGCAGCCTCAGAAAATTTTCCTCTAAGATCAGTTTGATGCATGCTAATGGTTGTAGCATGCAGATCATGCAATCTCATGATGATTTCATCGACCACTTTGTTCTATTTTCCTTTTATGTTCTTAATATCAAAGTCATACTCATAGAGGAATTCCAACCATATGCTATGCCTAACATTCAAATTTGGTTGGTCAAACAAATATTTCAGACCATTATTGTATGTCCTCAGCTCAAAACTCTTTCCCATGAGGTAGTTCCTCCACTTATTGAAGGCATGCACTATGGCTACCAACTTCAAATCATGAGTGGCATAGATCCTTTCATAATCTTTCAATTTTTTGGATTCAAAACATATCAGAAACCCATTATGACTAAGGAATACACCAAGTTCTTCTTTGCATGCATCTGTGCAAACCATGGAATATTAATTTGGATCTACAATCCTCATAATTGGAGCACTGTTTAACAACTTCTTAAATTGTTGGAAGCTCTTTTGACATTCTGTTGTCCATTGAAACTTCACCCCCTTCCTTTGCAAGGAAATGATTTGGTGAGAAATTCTCGAAAACCCTGCAATGAATCTTTTGTAGTAGCTAGATAGATCCATAAAGGATATGACTTATGTCACATTATTAGGTGTTGTCCACCCTTTAATAGGTTCAATATTTTTTGGGTCCCCTGCTATCCCTTCTTCGGATATGATATACCCCAAATAGTGAATTATGTTTTGATAAAATGAGAACTTGCTCAATTGGGCATACAACTGGTGCTCTCTTAGCACTTGTAACACCATCCTAAAATGATGCTCATGTTCTTCTTTTGACTTGCAATATATAAGGATTTCATCCAAAAAGACAATGAAATACTTGTCTAATATTCCCAGAAAACACCATTCATTAAGCACATGAAAACAACTAGTGCATTTGATAACCCAAATGGAACCACTATGAATTCGTAATGACTATACCTTGTCTCGAATGCGGTCTTGTTAATGTCTTCTTATATGATCCTTACTTAATGATATCCTGACCTGAGATCAACCTTTGAGAATATCCTTACATCTTTTAACTGGTCAAAGAGATCATTGATTCTTTGCAAAGGATACTTGTTCTTTATGGTCACTTTATTCAATTGTCTGAAGTCGATGCACAATCTCAATGTTCCATATTTATTCTTCACAAATAAAACTAGGGCACCCCAAGGTGACACACTTGGGAATATATACCCTTAAAAATATCTTCAAGTTGCATTTGCAACTCCTTCAGCTGTGGTGTACTCATTCTGTAGGGAATCTTTGATATTGGAGCTGCTCCAGGCATCAAATTAATAGAGAAATGAATATCTCTCTTTGGGGATAGTCCTGGTATATCCTTGAACACATCCTAAAAATATTTCAGGACTACATGATCATTTAAATTGGGCACCTTCTCCTTAGGTACTTCCTCCATATGAGCTGCAAATATTTGGCATCCCTTCCTATAACACTTCTTCAGTTGCATTGTTGATATCTCTCAGATAGTAACTTCCCTAGGAATTTCTTGGACTGTTCTTGGGTTCCCTTCCTCATCCAGGTAAGTAAATGCCTTGTTATAAAAGTCTAATATGGCATGTTGTTGGTCCAACCAATCCATACCAATTAGACATTCATATGAACCCAATGGAAAGATGTTCAAATCTTCCTTGTTACTTATCCCATTCATGTCTAATGGAGATGATTTAACCAGCTCAACAACATTTCTCTTGGCTCCTATAGCCAACTATAACAACCAATATTTTTCATTCTTTCTTCTTGGAAAAATAAATCTATCCACTACCTTAGGATATATATATAGCTATGAATAGCTCCTAAATATATTAAAAAATTAAAGGAATGGTTATTGATCATACCTTCTACTTCAATCATGTGTGATTTAAACTCTACTTTCTTGTTGTCTAGGGATTCATAGATCCTTGGAACACTTATGCCCATGTACTCTACTATTTTTTCTTGTTGTACATTATGGACAACTCTCACTTTCTCACTTTAGGACAATCTCTATACTTATGGTCTCCTTTACAACCCCAAAATTGAATGGGTGTCTTCCTTGGCCTTTTCCCACTTACCAAAACCATTATATTCTCTCTAAAAGATGGTTTCCTTGAGAACTATTTCTTAAAAAGGGTGGCTTGTTCCCCTTCTGCCTCTGTTCCCTCTTGAACTTATTCTTGTCCTCCCAATCCTTTTGGAAAGTAGGATTTCCTTTTTTCTGATCATATAAGCATTTGGCTCTCCTTATGGTTTCCTCCAAATTCTTGGGATCATCATATCGGATCTTGTCACTGATGAAATATGACAACCCACTCAGGTATCTATGGATCTTAACTATCTCATCCTTGATGAAGGAGACATACTTCAACAATTCTAAAAATATCCTTTCATATTCATCAATAGTCATGATGCCTAGTTCAAGTTTAAATAACTCTTTCATCTTTTTGTCATAATACCTCTTGGTCAAGTATTTATTCTCAAAATTCTTCTTGAATTCCTTCCAAATAACATTTTTCTCTTTGATGTGTTGCACTTGCAGAAGTTTATCCCACCACATGGATTCCTTTCCTTTAAAATTATAAATATCAATTCTTCCTTCTGCATGAGAAGAATAGTTATGAAAATCGAAGTACTTTCTCATGCCCAACAACCATGTCTCAACATCTTCATCCTTCTTGTTCTCTTCATCAAAAGTAGGAGGTTTGATCTTATTGATTTCTCCTTTCAATTCATCCACCCCATACCTCCTATTCTTCCTGAGGTGGGATGGACTTGAGATACTATGTGATCTCCTATGGGAATTCCTTTGGGAGTGATGGTGATTTTTGTTATCATTCCTTGATATTCTGTTTCCCTCAGGGGTCCCGTGGCTTCCTAATTTGCTAGAACCACTCTCCTTATCCAAATTATTTTCAATTTTTTCCAAGATTTTCATTAACTTTATATTGAAGTCTTCCTGATGTTCCTTGGCTTTCATAATCCTTTTATTATCATCCTTGTGGCTTTGGAAATTTGTCTGCAATTTTCTGAGGGTTTCATCCAGATTTATGTCTTCCTCCTTTCATCCTCCATTTCCATTGGAGTTGGTTCCTTCCATACCCAACTGGACATTCATCCCTCTGATTTCATCCTCTTGACCGTAGACTATCTGTGTATCATTCATCACTCTACACTCAGTGCTGATTATGATCTGATAGTTGTTAATTCTACAAAAATGTGCAACCAACAAAACTTTTTCAGGCTAATTGTTCTTAATAATTTCATGAAAACACAAACCATTTTGATTCATTAATATATATCAAACTTATTTTCTGTTGATTTCTTGAGAAATTGAATGTTCAGATACAATTCTTGGGTGAACAATTATTTTCTACTATTCAATACCTTTCCATTACTTATTTCCATGCTCAATTCTGAGTTTTGAGAAGGAAGTTATGGATACTTGAACAATTGTTTTTTCAGTGATGCAATCCTGTACATGGATTCTTCCAAATTAGAGTCGAATTAGCTCTTGGATTTGTGCCATATAACTTATTCAGGTTTACAAGCCTTCCTTACCTCTTTAGGTTTAGGTATGTACAATTAAGAACCTCACAGACTCTTTCTCTGAGCCCTTTCTTGTTCTTTAAAATCAAATTTCGGGCGCTATCCCTTTTTCTTCAGCCCCCAAATTCATGTGATAATGGGTTGTGAGTCATCACTAAAAACTAGGCACTTATCTTGTGCTTCGAGCCTCTAGAATCCAAAACTTCAAAGCTTCAGAGGATTTTCCTTTATTACAATACAATTCCCCCGAACGTCTGTTCTTAGAATACTCTGAGGACATACATATCGACAATCCTCATTCCTTGTTTATATCTATGGTGGATAGGAGCTCTGGGACTCTGGGCTTCAGCGGTTTCCAAAGAACTTCTCTAAAAATATCCCAAAGTGTTGGCTCACCAAATATTCTCTCTCTTTCCTCCATGTGTCATCTCCCGACCAATGATCGAGATTAACTCCAGCCTTCGAGAGTTATCTACTCACAACAATATGCAACTCAATTCCTCTAGAGTACCACTTCTCCAGAACTTGGGATCTGGTGCCATGCTTCCTCTGTGATCAACGATCAAGATGGAATCTATCCTTCGGGCCTCCATAAGTCCTCAACCTCAACTGTTTATTCCTTGAATCCTATGAACTATGGGATCTACTGCCATGTGTCCACTCCCGATCAACATTGAGGATTTACTATGCTATTCAAAGCTTCGGAGGTTTCACCTTCCTCACATTTCATTCATTTCGAACACCGAATTGGCGCACTCCTGGGGTCCACTCAGTACTGCACACTTGGGTGCTACGTGGAAGATTCCAAGAAGAGTACATGTGGACCAATCTGAGGGGTGACAGGTGTCAATTTATAACTGGAAAAATCGGCCTTTCAAAAGCACATAACACACTGACACATGGCATGCATCTTGTGTGTCCATGTCACTGCAGGTGATGTCACCAAGCATTGTCACCTCGAAACTTCGGGACTCTGAGACTTCAGAGATCCATATGTTCCTCCAATAGTTTTTCCCCAAACTCTAAATTCCCAAACTTCTTAACCTATCAGAGTCCACGTAATGCAATTGTCACCAATCAAGGTGGTGACATGTGGCCTCATCGTCAAGTGACACATGTCATGTTCCAACCAGTACTAAGGGCATGTCAAAAGTTGTTAAGAACCAAACATCAATATAGCATAGAAAAACCTCAGGAAAAGTACTCAACACCTTGAAAAAGAGATAATTTTAGATAATAAGCCTCTTCGAGGGGGCAACCTCCTTTTACCCCACTTAAATGTTCAAGTACAAGATGATTCAAAATAAAAATGTCTCCTTGGTATATATAGGAGACTAGGAGGTATAATTACAACCAATGGCCTAAAGCCGACGTAAATAAAATAACATTACTAATATAATATGCCCTAATTAAGGGGTAATGAGCCAATATTAGGGTTTAACATACCCCTCCCCTTGAGAAAAGGGTTGTCCGTAATGCTTGAGTAACTCTAGATGCTTCTGTATAAAATAATCATCTTCCCAAGTGGAATCTTCAGCCGGTAGTTTCCTCCATTTAATGAGATACTCTGAAATGGATCTATTCCTTAGCTGGTGAAT